>JAJOOO010002516.1:0-27622 GCA_029582685.1 Solanum piurae
AGATTGGGTGGTTTCACTTTCCCAATGAATGAGGTGTCGTGTGTTATTCTCCACGACCTAGTAATTTATGAGTGAAACAGGTTGCCTAACATGTTCCAACGTAACCATAAGAACAATAAAGAACACAATATTTTTACATGAAAAACACCCGATTCAGAAGGTGTAAAAATCCACGACCCGTACCCCTTCTTCACAAAAAATAGATTACAAACTTTGCAACCTACAGAACTAACTCTAATTCCTTAACTTCAAGTTATGGATTTAGATTACAACTCTTGCAATCCTAGGAACTAACTCTAATTCCTAACCTTCTACAACTCTTGTAATCCTAAGAACTAACTATAAATCCTAAACTTCAACACAAACCTCCCAAGGCATGTGTTCCCAACTCTTCGAGTTACCACAACCTAAAGACAACACTCCTAAACATGCCTAATTCAGTTTATAACTCACTGTACTAAAATTACATCAAGACTGAATCACAAACAAAAACTCCTAACACATAAACTCTCCTAACACATAAACTCTGCAAAAGGACCAGGTTATTCGATGTGTTCCTTCAACTTGCGAAGTCAATTTTTCAATTACTTTGTTTTACTCTGTAAGTGCACAAGTATTCTAGATGACTTCATTTCTATTTAAGCATAATTCTTCATAGAGTTATTGTTCACTTCAAACTCCTATTTGACTTGAACTCTCTTGACTTACCGTTCTACTTCAAGTAAGACTCATTCTTCAATTCAAACTCCTTGCTTCTTTAGACTCCTCCTTCAAATCAAATTCATTGATTCTTTTGTATTGTAATTGAACCCCAACTCTTCAATTCAGCAGTAACTTGAGGAGTTCTACTTCAAATAAGACTCCTTCGATAAAAACTCCTTACCTACTCCTTCTTCAAATCAAACTCATTGATTATTTTTTTTCAATTCATCACTTGTTTGATTCCTTGTGTTTTATCACGAAATTAACATTATCCATTTCTTGATTTCTGCACTCTTGTCCTTATTTATTTTAAAAGCCTTCCCGAATTCAACTTGTGACATAATACCTTTGGACCATGTTGACTGATTCATCTTTCTTCAATGTGCATTACCTCTTCAAACCCCACTTGTAGGATTACATTGGGTATGTTTCTCATTTTGTGAAATGATTTCTTTGGTAATGCAGCTTCTAGGCAATCAGTTAGAGCCTCTGAGTGAGCAACAGTTATTTGCCATTGAAAAGTTGCAGCTGTCATCCCATAATGCTGAAGATGCTCTCTCACAAGGTCTGCAGGCGTTGGAGCAATCCTTGGGGGAGACATTAGCCAATGGATCTCCATTTACTGACGGGACACCAGGGGATGTAGGTAATTATATGGTTCAAATGGCAGAGGCTGTGGGGAAATTAGGGGTTCTTGAAGGTTTTCTCCGTCAGGTAACTCTATTTTTGTTGCTGCTTCCTGTTCTTTGTTTGAATTGTTTACCATGGATATGCTGTGAATGCTTGTTAAGCTAAAAGTCATTGCATCTTTCTGGCTCTTTTAACAGGCGGACAACCTGCGTCAACAAACATTGCAACAAATGCATCGCATGTTGACAACCAGACAATCAGCCCGTACTCTTCTTGCAATAAGTGGATACTTCTCGCGTTTTCGAGTTCTAAGCTCTCTTTGGCTCGCCATACAACGAGAGCAATAAGCACGACAGGCATTGCAATATTCTGCTGAAATTCGTACACTACTTTGATACACTGGCCAGTATATGAGATGCAGCCAGTATGTGGGATGTTTGTAATTTAGATAGTTTTCCCCAAGTGGTGTATATTGTGCTTTTGTTCCACTTCTTTTTTGTGTGGGTTGAAACATTTAATCTTGTTGAATTAACCTTCTCTACTCTCTAGTATATCTTGTGAAATTACTTTAATGATAAAATTTTCTGTACGAATTGTTACACTAATTGCTTAATTTTTGTAAAAAAGTAACGTAAATCATAATATCCTATAATCATAAATTTATGATTTGAAATTTTTTAGTGTCGTTATCTTTGGGAATGGAGAAGTTTTAAATTGAAAGTTAACCAAAAATACATTTGAGGCGTAAGTTAATATAACTCGATAGTCATTATTCCCTTTTCCCTCCATTATTTTTAACATAACTTTTTTTTGGAACTTTTGCAAATAGCTACTATAATAAATTTAATTATGCACCATAGCTATAGTTTGCATATTTATGTGTTATAGCTACAGTTTAAACTGCCTCATTGGTATAATTTGCGTATTTGTATAATTTGTAGGTAAATTTGTATAATTTAGTTATTTTTGTATAAATTCGAAATAACTAATTTATACAATTACAAATATCAGAAGTGTAACAATTATACAAATTATATCATACAAATTCTGAATTATACAAACGTGTGAATTATACAAAACTAAAAAGCTGAGCCGCGTAATTATAGCTAAAAATAGGTCGCGAATTGTAATTAAGGCAAATTATAGTTATATTTTCTAATTAACTAGTATATGTTTGATTATATGCGTAATTTTTTCCTTTTTTTATTAGTGTATATATATATTTTACTTAAGCCAATGATCTATGAAAACCAAACCTTTTAAACTATGAATATATTAAATGATCTATGGAAACAAAACCTTTTAAACTATGAATATACCAATATTTTCAGATTCCACTTTGTAGTCGACAAAGTTGATAGTCATGCAACCAATCAATGAAATATTTTTTTTTATCGTGGAAGTATAAAATTTTATTTTTCAAAATATGGAGAAAATTTTATCGAGAGCTCTACTTTGAGCCCTATAATGCATAATTTAAATTTAGTCGAGGCTTCAGTATGGACTCCAAACACTGGGTGAGAAATAAAAAAAAATATTTTTCTTATTTACATAGTTCCTTAGAAAATTATTATTATAAGACAAATTTAATTATTTTATGCTTATTTATATATTATGATATAATTTCTCTATACAAATGAAGTTTTTTGTAATCTTTAATAATATACTACTAAAATTAAAAATTAATAAATAATCTGAAATAACTATTTTTTAGAATTCACAACGGATAATTCCAACAACGAAAGGGAGTAGTTAATAAACAAGTTTTTTTTTTTGTTTAAATTTCAAAATTGACTTTACAAAAAAAGAAGAAATTAGTTTTCTATTTATCACATGTTTTTATTGCTTGATTTTTTTATTTTTTATATTGTCTTGTTAAAAAGTAAAGAAGGGTTTTGTTTTCCCCTTTGAGAAAAATTGATCTTGGTGAAGAACAAATCAATCCTTTCTGGGTTCAAATTGGGAAGGACCCAAAGTGTGTAACAAGTCAAACTGGTGAATATAGCTAACAAAAGGCAAATAGTTCATTGCAATCAAAGCAAAATTGATCTTCGTTTTCCCTTTTTGTCTCTTCAGAATTAGGTAGGACTTAGCAGATCTTTGTTAGGTAGAAAACAGGGCAAAAATCTCGTTTTTATCGCTGCAAATATGAACGTCGGACCATCTGGTTTCAGTAAGTTTTTGAATCCCACATCAATTACGTTTTTTTTGTGATGAATTTAGTGTACGGATTTACTTGTTTTCTAATTTTGTTTTCACTTTGATGTTGTAGACAATGCACCAGTGACAAGGGCATTGGTAATTGCGTGTACTATCTTCACCATTATATTTGGTGTTCGTGGCCGTGGAAATCAGCTGGGATGGTCTTATCAGGTAGTTCTACTTTCTGGGTATCTCTTGGTTTTGGTTCTTTTTTGGTGGGGGTAGTTTTTTGTTTTGTAGATTTGGGTATTTAGATAGTGATGGAAGAGTTTTCGCCTTTTGGGTATTATGATGTTACTATTTGGCCTTACCCCCTTTTCATGTATTGAGTTGAATTAGGTTTGCGGGTTTTAGAACTGTGAAAAGAATATAAAGGTTGGATCTTTAGTGCATAGTGACCCACTATCGTTTCTAAATCTGGATTTGAATCGTAACATCTTGTCAATATGAGATGGGAGTGAACACAACTATAGCTAGACTGGCATGTTACTTAGTTCAATGCATACTGGCATTTGGTTTTGGGAGATTTCATATATTCCTGTTTGATGCATTCTTCTGTGCATGAAATATGGTTGCTCAGTTTGACCCTTGTCCAATTATAAGCTTAGTGGCAGCTAAGGATAGTTGTTAAGGTGTACACAATCCTCTTTTTAAAAAAATTCTGAGTGGATACTCACTCTTTATGTCTAAGAGCATGAAATACATCATGTTTTCTCATCAAGTCGTGCATGCCTATGTAATAGCAATATTGCTGGATCGATTTCCATTTATCTGTGTTGTGCATTTTGAGGTCATACTAAAATAGGTTATCTTCTATATCAATCGAACATGGGTTTGTCACTCCATGAAGCTACTTAACAGTTTTCTTCCTTGTCTGTAAACGTGGATAAAATTAAATGGCTTGTTTATGAGCTTGGAACCACATATACTCCTTAGCCAAACTCCACAATAAACAATGACTAAGCACAATTAGCAGATACAGCTAGCTAATCTTGAATCCATGTTTACTACGTCAGGTTTATAAAGTATGCGTACAGGTTTGTCTGTGGACAAGCTCACATACAATTTGTAGGAGACTTTTGGTTTATTTTGAGGTTTTCTTATGAAGTGCTCATACCAATGTCATATCCTCTTGAAAAAGAGTCCATGTAACATTGAATATGGTTTTATTCGTACCATCTATGGTACTCTGCTAATGCCACCACATTTGTTTTTCATTATGACATCATCAAGCTGTTTTATCCATTAGTAATGTAGACTTTATATGCTCACTTGATAGGGTTGCTAATACAATATGCAGGTTTAATAGGCCTAATAGTCTTACAAAATACCCATCATCCAATAGCAATACTAGATTGTAAATGGTCTTCTCCTATTTTACTATCAACCTTTCGAATTTTAAGAGATACGAGCTCTGTCAATTTCCATGTGAAGACATATAACTTGTTTGTAACAGCAGGGGATATACCACACATTCCTAATTGGTTTAGAAGCACCAAACTCACAAGTCTGTTTGTTCAGTAACTTAAGAATAAATTGTTTCATATTTGCCCTAATATAATTTTTTTGTTTTATAGCTGAGCTTTGGAGAAATACAAGATTCTCTTTGAACCTAATATATGTGTTTTCATCTCATAGCTAAATCCATTCTGAGTTTTTGAAATTTATAAAATATCGGGTTCTGTTTCTCCTAATATACAATTTTGTTTTATAGAGGATTTGTTCTCTTTTACTTTTTTCTTAGGTATGATCTCATTGTTTCAGTAGGATTCCCTGTAACGCCATAGTAGAACTGCTAATTGATGCATCTTTTTTGCTTGTGCCAGGATATCTTCCAGAAGCTTCAAATCTGGAAGCTGATCATATCGGCTTTTACCTTTTCTTCTACCCCTGAACTAGTATTTGGATTATATCTGCTGTACTACTTCCGCGTCTTCGAGAGGCAAATCGGTTCGAACAAATATTCTGTAAGTGCTTATTTGGGGTAGTACTTTTCTTGGATAAGTTATTGCGGCAGCTTCAACTTGCTTAATAACAATGGACAAAAAATAAAGGCAACAGGTGTTAAATCAACTAATAGGCAAATAATAAAAGTCACAGTAGATACTGTTTTCCTTCTCTTTTCTACCTTTTTTTTTTCCTTTTCTGCAGTGTAGTTTATATTTCTACCTCTTTCTCTGCAGGTTTTCCTGCTGTTCTCTTTTGTGGTCTCTTTATTACTTGAGGTTCTTGCTCTACAACTTATTAAAGGTATTGGTCATTTCTAATCATCAGATATGATAAAGGGCTTACTCCAACTGTTCTTTGTTTATAAGATTAATCATCTCTTTGAAAGAATTAGTGCTCATTTTTGTCAACCTTCAATCATCTCTGGCTTCTAATGCCATATAATATCCTACCTACAAGAAAACAGAATAGTGAAGTGTCCTTCTAATGCCATATAATATCCTACAAGAGAAGGGAATATTGAAGCATCTGATCCATTGATATATTTTAATGTTTTTAAAACTGACAAACAGGTTCCTTAGCCATTGATATATTTTAATTTTTCATTTTCAGATCCTTCCTTGAGTATCCTGTCTGGGCCCTATGGACTAATTTTTTCTTCCTTTGTGCCCTTTTATCTCGACATTCCGGTTTCTACCCGGTTCCGCTTATTTAGTCTCCACTTCTCTGACAAGACTTTTATATATTTAGCTGGCCTCCAGGTATATATACTTTATCACAGCTTCTGATTAAATATTGTCCTAGATTGAGTTTCTTATCATCCATATTTACTTGATATTTTATCTTACAGCTTCTTTTCTCATCCTGGAAAAGATCTGTTGTACCCGGGCTCTGTGGAATAATTGCAGGTTGCTTGTATCGTTTGAACTTTTGCCGTATTAGGAAAGTGAAGGTTTGCCCTGTTCTTGTTTTTCAAAATTCTCTCTCTTTCTCTGTGTGTGTCTCTGTCTGTTCATACATATTTAAGTTTTGTTTCTACTGAGTTCGCATTCTCTGAAAATAATTACTGTAATCTCATGGTATTAGGTATTTATGTGATGCTATCACTTCTCTCTTTTTATATGCCTGGAGAATTTGACTTAGTCTTGCATGCACATATATAGAATATTGCTGCTAGTCATTAGCATTGCTTTTCTGTACTTGAATTTCATGTAGTTGGAAGTACATGAACCTTCTATCTGAGTTGATGGGAATAACCCGTGTTCTGACTTCTGAATGACTACAAGAAATAACTAGGCTCCATTTCTCATCAAGTAGTTAGATCTGAATGTGTCTTGTAGGCTGAATGCTATTGCTGGAAGGCAAAGCAAATGCTTCCTGTTGAAGTTAATAATGCAATGTAGGAACACGTTTGTAAGCTTCATAGAAGTAGAGAACTCTGAGCACCGCTGTAGAATTGACAACTGATTTTATGGTTTTGAAATGACATTCTCCAAATAGTTTGTTGCTTGAGATGCTAATGGTGCACCTTTTATCATACATGATTTTCCATGATGTTTTATTATGAATCTGACTTGCACCAATTTTCTTTCTTTTAGTTCCCAGAATTTATTACATCCTTCTTTGCTCGACTTTCTTGGCCATCGACGGGTAACCTGCCACCACCTTCTGCACCAGCAAGAAATGCTCCAGGAAACGTACCAATCTTTGCAGGTCGCCAAATGGAGGTGAGTATTGTTTTTGATGCCTTGGTTTAGTTAGTATAGTTAACTCTTTGATGTTTTAAGGGAAAGCTGTGTCTCAGTGTCAGGTTAGTTGAAAGAAATGCATCTAAAACAAATATCTTCCTTGGATTGTCTATCCTGAAATTGGACCAGTATTACTCCAATTGGATAAAATATAAAGCACTTGACTTTCCAAAAAAGATATCCCTTCATGGTTATTAGAGATCGAGATGTTCACAAGTACCCAGTCCTTATAGAGAAACAGTCTAGAGTTTAAAAAATAAAAGAAGAGAAACAGTTATTATTTGTTTCCCATCAACATCTCACATCCTCTCCCTGGCCAACTTTAATCTACAACTTTTATGTTCTCTTCATTGGCTTATGCCAAACATAATTGAGAATACTTTACCATTACTGACCAAAAAAAAAAAGAGAATAGTTGAACTTTTCTATATACACCCTCCTCAGACCCCACTTGTGGGATTACACGGTATATTGTTGTTGTCTTTTTCTTTCTTTTCTTTTTTTCTGGGGTGGGAGGTGGGGAGTTACTTGAAGAAGGAAGTGCTCTCTCTCTCTTTTCTCTCACAGAGAGAGCTGCAGTAGATGGGGTGCGACCATGCGAGGATGGTGGAGCAGAATAGTGAAAAAAGAATATTGAAAGACGAGAAGGCAAATAAACACACGAATAATTAGAAGTTTCAAGTTCCATATATTTATTCCATGTATAGAAAAGAAGAATGATTAATCCATCTAGAAAGCGACATGATTAAGAGGGGGAAAAAGAGACGATGAAAGAAGAATAAATAATGAAGTTGTGGAACTTTTATTCTTATATCTACTGCAAAGTTACCTTTTTCTGATGTTCAAGTGAGAGTATGCTAATGATTAAACATTGATTGTCCTCTCCATGTCTACTGGAGAATTCTGAGCCTTATTTCAGCCACAACGTCCAGATGGCTAATGCCAAGTGATTAAACTAAATGAACTGCTATTTGCACTCTAGAATCTTGTTTATTATGTTAAGAGTTTTATCAGTTAAGTTTAGCTTTCACATTTCTCACTTATGTCGTTGGATTTCAAATTTTATCTGGACCAATGGAATTGAGAGGTCACCTTGTTCAAATTATAAGTGAATTGATGGCCCATATTCATCACCAATGAGTTGATTCTTGGTGTGTTTCAATAGAAAACCAACTTCAGTCACAACTCACATCTAAAGTTTCTATGGTCCTTTTTGAAAGATTATGAACGTTCTAACATGAGTCTACTGCTTTCTCCTGCATATTTCAGGGGAATTTCCCAGCTCCAGTTTCATCCACCCCAGAACCACCAGAAGACGCTATTTCTATGCTGGTATCGATGGGCTTTGATAGGAACTCAGCAAGGCAGGCACTCATCCATTCAAGAAATGATGTTAATATTGCCACAAACGTCCTTCTTGAGTCACAATCGCACTGAGATGGAACTTGCAGCAGTTCCTGAAGGTGTTCACAATTTGGAATTTTTTGGGAATGGTTGGATTTACTTTCTCTTCCAATCTTTCAAGGTGCTCTTTGGTTTTTGTTCCTCTGTTTCTTTAGCATTTCATGCACTTGTCTCATTCCAACTCCCCCTAATTGATTGTAATACCTGGATCATCATATACAGGGTTGTTCAAATGCATCATTTTAGAGATCAGGTTATTATGTATAGTCGCAGTGATGAGCTCTTACTGGTATTCTGGTGATTGTAAATCTGACCAAATTACTCACTCCTATAGGTTGAAAATAGTTTCATGCTTTTTTCGAAATCCTGAATTATCCTCTTATTGGAGCCTGAATGTTGATTAGTTATTTATTCAACATCTTAATGGCTTGTGTTTTTAGTTGTGCCACATGCACCACATTGTTCAAGTACTTATGACAACTAAAGCCCACGTCTAGCTTCTTCTTATGTGTGCATCTTCAAGCTCCGGGAAGGCAGTAAACGAAGCCTCAAGTAAGTACACAAACAAATTTTAATCAATTTAACACACTTAGCTATAAGTGTGTACATTAAAAATATGTCACACACTGATAACAACATTTGTCTTGTGGTTTCAATTAACTTCCAATCCATGAACAACATAAACAACTACTTATAAAATATGGACTTTGAGATGATGGAAATATCTATGAAGAAACATTGGAAAATATCCATAAATAAAAAATATTTTTATGATATAATATATCTAGAAGTTTTCTCATTTTGATGGCTTGACTAGAAGTCTGCAATTAATGTTGGAGGGATTCAATCCTTTCCACCAGCCTGTTTCTGAGATGACTAATAATACGACATAAATGACACCATATCTAATTTGTCATTTTGTCTGGTAAATACAACTCCCTGTCTGATTCTCACATCCTTATTTATCTTAGGATTGACACCTGTGGTTAGCAACTCATATAAGGGTCCAAGATAGTGATCTTCAAAATGCTTGACTCAATTATGAGTCATGCCGCACTCAAGGGTGTGGTCTAGTGGGTCAATGAAGTGGTTTAGAGCTAGGAGGTCTCAAGTTTAAATCTCACTAGGTGATTCTTTCTATCTGTCCTAGCCTTGGTGGTCGGTGGGAGGTGGCAAGTATCTTGTGGAATTAGCGAGGTGCACGAAAGCTGATCCGGACACGCGGTCATAAAAAAATAAAAAATAAAATATGAGGCCATGCCTTTCATTTTGCTGGTCCTTTTTAACTCAATTCTCATTATAAAATGTGAAGTTGAAAGAACTAATCCTGAACTTAAATAAGTCTCCTCACTCCATCTCAAATTCTTTTTTTTGTTTGAGAAAGAAATGGATGTCCTTGAATTTTTTCTTCCTCTCTTGATTATCATCATGTGTTTTACTTGTTCTACATGGTGGTACCTTAGTAATAGATGGTGGAAATTAAGCTCACTGCCAACAAATTGGCCAGTAGTTGGAATGTTGCCTGGGCTTATTCGAAATGCTCATCGTGTCCATGAATTTGCAACTGATATTCTTGTAGAAACTAAGGGAACTTTTGAGTTTCATGGTCCTGTTCTTGCAAACTTGAACATGTTAGTTACTAGTGATCCTGCAAATATCCACCATATCCTTAGTAAAAATTTCTCAAACTATCCAAAGGGTGTTGAGTTCCGTAAAATTTTCGATATATTAGGAAATGGGATGTTCAATGTTGATTATGAGCTATGGGAGATGCATAGGAAGACCACCATGTCCTTAATGACTCATGCCAAGTTCCACACTTTGTTGGAGAGGAACATGTGGAACATTATCGAAAACAGGCTCCGACCGATTCTTGATGCTTTTGCTGAACAGGACACCCTGTTTGATATGCAAGATATTTTCCAGAGATTCACTTTTGATGCTATCAGCAAATTGTTACTTGATCATGATCCGAAAAGTTTGTCTATTGGCTTACCTCATGTGCCATGCGAAAAGGCGTTCAACGACACTGTGGATGCACTTCTTTACAGACATCTCTTGCCAGAAAGTTGCTGGAAATTGCAAAAATGGCTTCAAATTGGTAGAGAAAAGAAGCTCATTCAAGCATGGGAAGCTTTTGATCAGTTCTTATATCCTTGTATTTCGCGGAAGCAAGAAGAATTGCTGCATAAAAGTACAATCAAAGACGAGGAATTCACATTTTTAAACGCGTACATCAAAATGTACAATCAATGGAAAGATGGTGATTTGGGTACATTGCAAACATTTCTAAGGGACACTTTCTTGAATTTGATGTTTGCTGGTAGAGACACCACAAGTGCAGCTCTCACTTGGTTTTTTTGGCTCTTAGCTAAAAATCCCTTAGTAGAGAAAAGGATTAGAGAAGAGATTCAACAACAATTGAATCTAAAACAAGATGAAAATCTCAACTTTTTCAGCATACAAGAAACAAGGAAACTAGTTTATCTACATGGTGCTTTGTGTGAAACCCTGAGGCTCTTTCCATCAGTTGCAATTGAGCACAAACTTCCACACGACTTTGACATTCTTCCGAGCGGTCACCATGTTAGTCCAAACACGAGAGTTGTGCTATCGCTCTATACAATGGGGAGAATGGAAAGTATATGGGGGGAAGATTGCTTAGAATTCAAGCCAGAGAGATGGATTTCTAAACGAGGAGGGATCAAACACGAGCCATCTTTCAAATTCTCAGCCTTTAATGCAGGTCCAAGGACTTGTATAGGGAAGGAAATGGCGTTCATTCAGATGAAGATAGTGGCAGCTACCATCATATACAATTATCATATCCAATTAGGGGAAGATCAAATAATTTCTCCAAGTGCTTCTATTATCATTCAAATGAAACATGGTCTGAAAGTTAGACTCGTGAAAAGGGTTCCTCTTATGTCCAATCGATACTAAATGCGTGAACAATGCTAGAATATTGGTGGAACAATATTGACGTATACAGGGTTCTCTTCGGTTTTTGTTTCTATGTTTCTTTAGGATTTCATGCATTTGTCACAGTCCAAGGCTACCCTAATTGATTGTAATACCTGGATCAGCCTATACAGGGTTGTTCAACTGCATCATTTTATAGATTAGGTTATGTATAGTTGCAGTGATGAGCTCTTACTGGTATTCTGGTGATTGTAAATCTAACCAAATTACTCACTCCTATAGGTGTGATAATAAATCTGTGCCAGAGGCACAGATGTCATAAAATATTGAACTGGTTAAACAAATTCTATTAGCAACTAACATTGTCTAGAGTAAAATAGTTCTAATGTGTCAACATAATCATATATAAAAACGTGCTCCGGGAGGTTAGCAGGTTGAAGAAAAGATAATTGTCCGAAGGAAGGAAAGAAGTGCTCATAAGAGCACATTATCGAGTATCCCTACTTATTGCATGTCCTTGTTCAATGATCCAACCTCCGTTGTAGGAAAGTTGGAAAGGCTACAAAGAAAATTTCCTTGGGACGCAACAGATGGGGCAAAGAAATTTCACTTAGTTCGATGAGAGACCGTGACATCTCCTAAATGGTGGGGGAGGATTTGGGTTAAAGACATGAAGGTCTTTAACAAAGCATTTTTGGGTAAATGGTTGTGGAGATTTGGAGTGGAGGGAGAACCATTATGGAGAGGGGCGATAGCGGACAAATATGGAGTTTTTGAAGGGGGGATGTGGTGTGGAGAAATATCATGTAGGGGTGGAAAGCCTTTAGTGACAACATAGCAACTCACAATATACTTATTGGTAAAATATTTCTGCAGATGGTTCATTCATATTAATATACAAACAGTTGAAGCTTTTGGTATTCCATTCTAGCAAAGAATAATTTCTCTTGTGGTTTCAATTAGCTTTCAATCCATGGACAACAGAACAACTATGAAATATTAACTTTGAGATGATGGAAATATCTATGAAGAAAAATTAAAGGTTTATTGGTTACACTCCTCGGCGTTGTTACTCAAATACTCATCCTGAACAATCTCTTCCGGTTCAAAGATATGACATCTTTGCAAAGCGAAGCCCGGTATTTAAGTGGAGAAGGGTAGAGGGGCGGGCCCATTATCCATCGAGTTTAAAAGGTTGTGATTGGTCCAAAGGGCGGGTCACAGACGGATTTCTCGGTTATCAAAAAAAAAATTTTAAAAAAAATGACATCTTTGCCTATTCTTGTTCAGGGTCTTCTAGAACCGTAAAACAATCTCGTCTAGAGAGTCGATGCTTCCTAGTAGAAGTTTTTTCCTTTCTAGGTATTGACTAGAAGTCCCTAAGGTAGGACAGATTCAATCAATTCCACCAGACTGCTGCTGAGACAACTAATCATAATATGACAAAATGGTACCATATCTAACTTATCATCTATGTATGGACCCTGTCAGATTCTCACATCCTTATCAATCTTAACTTGCTGACATTGACAATTGTGCTTAGCAACTCATGTGGGAGCTATATTGCTCGGACTATTCAAAAAATGTTGACAGGTGCGTGTCGGATTCGTCAAAAGTAGTGTATTTTTGAAGAATCCGACACGGGTGCGGCATCAAAAGTGAAGAGTCCGTCCAACTAAGTGTGGGAGGCCAAGATAGTGATCTTTTGTAAATGCCTAACTCAAATGCCTTTCCTTTTCTGGTCTTCTTTACTCAATTATCTTTATAAAGTGTGAAGTTGAAAGAACTAATCCTCAACTTAAACAAGTCCCTTCTGCTCATTTCCAAGAAATGTATGTCCTTGAATATTTTCTTTCTCTTTTGGTTATCATCATGTGTTTTACTTATTCTACATGGTGGTACCTTAGTAATAGATGGTGGAAATCAAGCTCAGTGCCAACAAATTGGCCTCTTGTTGGAATGTTGCCTGGGCTTATTCGAAATGTGCATCGTGTCCATGAATTTGCAACTGATGTTCTTGTAGAAACTAAAGGAACTTTTGAGTTTCACGGTCCTGTTCTTGCCAACTTGAACATGTTAGCTACTAGTGATCCAGCAAATATCCACCATATCCTTAGTAAAAATTTCTCAAACTATCCAAAGGGTGTTGAGTTCCGTAAAATTTTCGATATTTTGGGAAATAGGATCTTCAATGTTGATTATGAGCTATGGGAGATTCATAGGAAAACCACCATGTCCTTAATGAGTCATGCCAAGTTCCAAAGTTTTCTGGAGAGGAACCTGTGGGACATTATCGAAAATGGGCTCCGACCTATTCTTGATACTTTTGCTGAACAGGACACCCTGTTTGATTTGCAAGATATTTTCCAGAGATTCACTTTTGATGCTATCAGCAAATTGTTACTTGACTATGATCCCAAAAGTTTGTCTATTGATTTACCTCACGTGCCATGTGAAAAGGCGTTCAACGACATTGTGGATGCACTTATGTACAGACACATCTTGGCAGAAGGCTGCTGGAAATTGCAAAAATGGCTTCGAATTGGTAAAGAAAAGCAGTTAATTCAAGCATGGGAAGCTTTTGATCAGTTCTTATATCCTTGCATTTCGCGGAAACAAGAAGAGTTGATGCATAAAAGTACAATCAAAGATGAGGAATTTACATTTTTAAACGCGTACATCAAAATGTACAATCAATGGAAAGATGGTGATTTGGGTACATTGCAAACATTTCTAAGGGACACTTTCTTGAATTTGATGCTTGCTGGTAGAGACACCACAAGTGCAGCTCTCACTTGGTTCTTTTGGCTCTTAGCTAAAAATCCCTTAGTAGAGAAAAGGATTAGAGAAGAGATTCAACAACAATTGCATCTCAAAGAAGATGAAAATCTCAAGTGTTTCAACATAGAAGAAACAAGAAAACTAGTCTATCTACATGGTGCTTTGTGTGAAACCCTGAGGTTCTTTCCATCAGTTGCAATTGAGCATAAACTTCCACTTGAATTTGACATTCTTCCGAGCGGTCACCATGTTAGTCCAAACACGAGAGTTGTGCTATCGTTCTATACGATGGGGAGAATGGAAAGTATATGGGGGGAAGATTGCTTAGAATTCAAGCCAGAGAGATGGATTTCTGAACGTGGAGGGATCAAACATGAGCCATCTTTCAAATTCCCGGCCTTTAATGCAGGTCCAAGGACTTGTATAGGTAAGGAAATGGCATTCATTCAGATGAAAATAGTGGCAGCTACCATCATATACAATTATCATATCCAATTAGGGGAAGATCAAATAATTTCTCCAAGTTCTTCTATTATCATTCAAATGAAACATGGTCTGAAAGTTAGGCTTGTCAAAAGGGTTCCTCTTATGTCCAATGCATGAACAATGCTAGGATATTGGTGGAACAATATTGACGTATGTAGGATCTTATGCAAGCAGTGTCGATATAATTACTATAACATGATTAAGCATCTTAGTAAAATGCATTCAAGTGCATCAATAAAATCGTCCTCATGAATTAGTTTTTATTATGTTATAAACGCATCATCATAGTCTTGTGTTTTTTTTCAATTAATGTAAACTCTTGTTATTATATATCGAAATGTTGGATGACATCGCTTGTTATGGCCTATGTGATGTTCAATGTTTTAGTAACTATGTCCTTTTTCTTCTGATGAAGTAGAGATGTCCTTTTTCTTTATCTGCTTTGAAGTTTGTTTACTATTAAAAATAAACAGAATACCTAAAGGAGAGCTTTTGAAGGGGCGGAGATAAGCTTCCTTCAATTGAGGAGTGGTCTTCGATCCCTTATAGTTTTTTAGTGCACCCATGTAGTTTCCGTTTTTATAGAGGATTGATTGTCTTTTTTCAGAGAATATTATTTTGTAGGTTTCTCCGTTTTTTGGTATACCTCTTGGATATGGCCAAGATATCCTTGTTATTGTCAATGAAATATTTTACCTGATAGAAAAAAAATCGTGCCCTGTGAATTAAATGTTTGCTGGTTAAAAAATCAGTTCAGTTTTCACTCCTTGACTACACACTCCTTGGCATTGTTACCCAAATACTCATCCTGAGCAATCTCTTCCGGTTCTAAGATATGACATCTTTGCCTATTCTTGTTCAGGGTCTTGTAGAACGGTAAAACAATCTCGTCTAGAGAGTCAATGCTTCCTAATAGAAGTTTTTTCCTAACTAAGGTAGGACTGATAAATGATTCAATCCATTCTACCAGACTTCTGCTGAGACAAGTAATAATATGACAAAATGGCACCATATCTAACTTAGCTTGCTGGCATTGACACTTTAGTTTAGCAACTCATGTGGGAGGCAAAGATAGTGATCTTGTAAATGCCTAACTCAAATATGAGCCAATGCCTTCCCTTTTCTGGTCTTATAAAATGTGAAGTTGAAAGAACTAATCCTCAACTTAAACAAAGTCCCCTCTCTTCATTTCCAAGAAATGTATTTTCTTTCTCTTTTGGTTATCATCATGTGTTTTACTTATTCTACATGGTGCTACCTTAGTGATAGATGGTGGAAATCAAGCTCAGTGCCAACAAATTGGCCACTAGTTGGAATGTTGCCTGGGCTTATTCGAAATGCTCATCGTGTCCATGAATTTGTAACTGATGCTCTTGTAGAAACTAAGGGAGCTTTTGAGTTTCATGGTCCTGTTCTTGCCAACCTGAACATGTTACTTACTAGTGATCCTGCAAATATCCATCATATCCTTAGTAAAAATTTCTCAAACTATCCAAAGGGTGTTGAGTTTCGTAAAATTTTCGATATGTTAGGAAATGGGATGTTCAATGTTGATTATGAGCTATGGGAGATGCATAGGAAGACCACCATGTCCTTGGCGAAAATCTCAAATTTTTCGAAATAGAAGAAGCAAGAAAACTAGTCTATCTACATGGTGCTTTGTGTGAAACCTTGAGGTTCTTTCCATCAGTTGCAATTGAGCATAAACTTCCACTTGAATTTGACATTCTTCCGAGCGGTCACTGTGTTAGTCCAAACACGAGAGTTGTGCTATCGTTCTATACGATGGGGAGAATGGAAAGTATATGGGGAAAATATTGCTTAGAATTCAAGCCAGAGAGATGGATTTCTGAACGTGGAGGGATCAAACATGAGCCATCTTTCAAATTCCCGGCCTTTAATGCAGGTCCAAGGACTTGTATAGGAAAGGAAATGGCATTCATTCAGATGAAAATAGTGGCAGCTACCATCATATACAATTATCAAATCCAATTAGAAGATCAAATAATTCTTCCAAATTCTTCTGTTATCATTCAAATGAAACATGGTCTGAAAGTTAGGCTGGTCAAAAGGGTTCCTCTTATGTCCAATTGATACCGAATGCGTGAACAAAGGCGTACATAAGATTTTAGGTAAGCAATGTCGATATATGAAGAAGTAATATAAATTACTATAACATGATTAATAAAATCGTCCTCGTGAATTAGTTTTTATTACTTCAAATACATCATGATGTTTGAGTATTAGTTGTTGCCCCATATTAAGTATTCTATGTACTTGACTTTTTTTAATAATTCAAATGATGTTTGATCAGGGTCGGCTCTATGCTTTGGAAAATAAGGCCTTTGCCTTAGGCCCCCAAATTTCGGGGCCCCAAATTTTTGTTAAGAATAAATTATGTGTTAAATTTTTTATAGAAAAAATTGATTATTTATGTTAAAAAGTATTTTTTAAAATAAATTATTTTACCTACTTTAACATCTTTTGTACTCTGTTAAAAATAAGAATTAATAGTGAAAAGTGTTGAACAAAGTGAATTACAAATTCTTTTTAAATTTTAGTTTCAAGCATTACTACAAGCATATTAAAATGAGGTATACCAACTCATCAACTTCTTGAGTCACTTTCTATGGTTCTAACTCTTATCTTTATTTAATATTTATCAACTTATCACTTATAGCATTATGTTAACAATACATATAATAATTGGCTCACTTAAGGGATGTTTTTCAATGGTGAGTTGATAAAATCTTAAAACTAGTAACTAAAAAAACAATATTAAATACTAATAATTTTCATCTAAATAGTGCATGAAAAATAAATTTTGAATAAATACGTATATGAAGTTTATTTATATTTTAGGCTGCGAATTGAAATTTCGCTTTAGGCCCCCAATTACGTTGAGCCGCCCCTGTGTTTGATGCGTCAGAGTGTAGAAAACAGTCACATCATATTATATAATGTGTAAAAATAATAATTAAAAAAGAGGTATATACTGATGATCCGTGGCCTAGAGAGAACCATGTAAAACTCAAATTCTGAATCCGCATAGAAAAGCCAAGTATAAGGGGCTAAGTAAGGACCAATTGTTATTTGAGAGAGACAATGATTATAGAAAAGTCAAGTATGTGAGCAATTAGGACCAAAGAAATTTTAATAAAATACGTCAAATTTGTAAGGATCTTTATTCTTTAGGTATTCCACCTTTTGAATTATGTTGTTCAATTATAAATGCAAAAGTTGGGTATTGAACTAAATTAATTAGGAACACGTTCAATTATAAATACGAAAGTTGGGTATTGAACTGAACTAATTAGGACCAATTATTATTTGAAGGGGGCAATGATTATAAAAAAATTCAAGTACATGATTAACTAGGACCAAGTATAATTCAATAGGAATTTGAACAAAACGCGTCAAGTTTAGAAGGGTTTTACTCTTTAGGTATTCCGCTTTTTAAATTATGGTCACGTTCGAGTTGGTACGTACTTTCTAATGTTGTTAAATGTGTATAGTAGCTATCATTCATCAATAATTTATAGAACATAAATGAGAGTATTTGTTGTGTACTCAAAAAGACAAAAATTAATGTGGTGTCTAAATATCATGTGCCAATCAAATCATTAACCTTGTAAAATGAAAATCTTTTGGTTTTTTAGAAGAGCCACCACACCTTTGAACTAATAACTAGTGGTTCACCAAAACATTATTGACAACTCATGATATGTGACTTGTGCAAGACCTAATTGTCTGTAATCTATTAGCCCAAACCCAAGGTTAAAATTGGCATAATACAAAAGTTTAGGTAACCGTTGGTATAAAGTTGAATAAGTAGATAGACGCATTTTTGTAACAATTCGTATGAGATATACTTGAATTGACTTGTAATATGCCACGTAGAACGCAAGTGTCTACTAGTTCAACTTTGTATAGATTTAAGTGCATATTTATGCTAAAATATTATAGAACCATTAAAATATCAGTTTATCGGCTATCAATCGTTATCGGTTCGGTTATCAGTTTAACCGTTTTAAAGATTTTTTACACACCCAAAAGAACATTAGAAACTAAATGAACCATGCACATGAATTGACATATTGCATCTTGTTCAAAAACAAATACTGACACCTAATTGGATAACCAAAAGTTCGAGACAGTCACAAATGAAATATAATTTATTAATTTACTATTGGATTGTTGATTAACCCGTTAAGAAAAAAACCTCAACCTGTTAATAATAACCCATAATCTTTCCGGAGTTTTCATTCTCCCCGTTGTGTAGAATGGCAAAGTCATTATCTTGATTTTGGACTAACACGGTAACCGCAAGTGGAAATTTGTGCTCTAAAGAAAATGATCGAAAGAAATGTACCATGTAGATTGATCACTATTAATTCTTGATTTTTATTTGTTGGAAAACTTGATGTTTTTCATCTTCTTTTACGTGTAATTGTTGTTGAATCTCTTCTCTAATCTTTATCTTTACTAAACTAATAAATAATCGCGCTGGATGCATATGCTATTGGTTGGTATTTCTCTTCGAGAGCTTGCGCTCTGACCTTTTTGTGCAATAAACCCCTCCGGTCGAAAACCAGTGATAGGTCATCTTATGGAGCTTTTGGTACCTTTTCTAGTTGGAGGGGCGATCATATGTTAAAATAACAAAGAAACTAGGATAAACTAATGTGATCATGACATCGTAAGTGATTGCTAATTAAACATCTCTGCAAACGGTCATATTTATCGGTTTGGTTCTGCCTTCTATTAAAAACCAATTCAAATCAAATATTTCGTTTTTCTTAAATTTAAAGCAAACCAAAATCAAATTAAATCACTAGTCAATTTATTTTTGTAGGTTTATTGGTTCAAATTAATTTATTTTTTCTCATTGACTAGACACTCCTCGGTCTTGTTATTCAAACACTCATCCTTAACGATTTCTTCTGGTTTAATAGTGTCCAAATATAGCATATTTTCCTCTTCTTGTTTAGGATCCTCTAGAACCACAAAACGGTTTCATCTAAAGGGGATAGAACGGTTAATTCCTACTAGGAGTTTTTTCATTATCAAGTAAGCTCCACTTGCATGCAATGATATGGTGTTAAACCTCTCATTCGAATCCCGTGCTCTTCGAATCATGTGGGAAGGTTTCCCATCACACAACTTACCAACTTAATCTTATGCCGGAATCATATGTCTGAGCGAACCTAGAAAAATAGGTAGTTCTCACTTTCCTTTGTCACTCAAGTGTACAACATCTCTCGTGCTTAGGCCCCTTCTTCCCATGCCTAATGAATGAGTAGTCCACCTCCTGGCTTAGTACATTAGTCTCAAATAAAGCGTGCAAATCTACCCCTTTAGTAGGGGATTCAATATCGAAGCGAAGAAAAAGCTAGTTGAACTAGACAATGCTTATGATTATTAACTCATGTAGGGGTCCAAGATAGTGACTTTGAAAATGACAAACTCAAATTAAACATGGATGCCTTAGTCTAATTTACACAACTCTCTCTCTAAAAAATGTGAAGTTGAAAAGAAAAATTAGTCCTCAACTTAAACAAGTCCCTTCTCTCCATCTCCAAAAAATGTTTGTCCTTGATTATTTTCTTTTTCCCTTGAACATCATCATGTGTATTACTTATTCTACATGATGGTACCTTAGTAATAGGTGATTCTTCTACATGTGATGACAATTTTTTAGATCTACCCGCTAAATCCCCCCAATTGAAAGTTGTTAGTGATAAGGTTCAAGGACTTGATGGTATAATGTTAGTTATTAGCAATCTATTGAAATGATAATGATACATAAGACATTGTAATGACTTGAAAGTTATGAAATAAATATGCTTCCCTTTTTTTTAAAAAAAAAAAAAAACTCAGTGCCAACAAATTGGCCACTAGTTGGCATGTTGCACGGGCTTATTCGAAATGTTCATCATGTCCATGAATTTGTAACTGATGCTCTTATAGAAACTAAGGGCACTATTGAGTTCCATGGTCCTATTTTAGCCAACTTCGACATGTTAGCTACTAGTGATCCAACAAATATCCACCATATGCTTGCGCATGACTTCTGTTTCTAAAGAACTTATGTCTGACATACGCTCGATTACTAAAGGACAATTAAAAACTAGTCTATTTAAAAACAAAGTACGATCAACAATTCATGAAATTAGACCTCTTTAAGACCCAATTGTTTGTTACGAATAAGGCCCAGCCCAAAGTGAATAGTGTCACACAAGCGGCTATTGGGCTGATAAGAAATAATTGGGCCACAAACCCTTTATAAATGGTGGACTAGAACTTTTGGCCCGCCCTAACATTTTTCCACTTGTAATGACTCCTAATTAGAAACCTATTATAGCAATAAACTCAAAATAAATTATAGGGCAAATTACAGAAATCACCTACTTTTAAGGCAAAATTACAATATATCCCGTAAAAGTTTATAATTACATAAATCTCTCAAACTGATAAAATAATATAAGCGTTGATACATTAATCTGATGCGCGAGATACATTAATCGTTAAGTAAGATACATTACATTTTATACATGATACACTAATCTGATGTACATTTTATACATGATACACTAATTTGATGCGCGAGATACACTAATCTGATGCGCTGATACATTAATCTGATGCGCGAGATACATTAATTTGATGTGCGAAAATGAAGGATTTTGGAGATTTGTAAAACTTATAGGGGATAATGGTAATAAGTAAACTAAAATGTGGGATTTCTATATTTTTTCCTAAATTATACTCCCTATGTCCTATTTTATGTGGCATCATTTAATTTGATATGATGATTTTTTTAAAAAAAACTTTTGAAACTTGTGGTCTTAAACAATCTTAGTTGTGTGACTGTAAATCATTTCATTAAGAATAAAAATGAAATATTCAAGGTAAATTATTTCTAATTATAGTAAGGTAGAATTCTTTTTAGGATAAACTAAAAAAAAAAGGGTGCCACATAACATGGGACAGAGGGAACACTTTTTATCAATTACATATTATAGCCGGTCGGGTTTCTTTATCTATTTTATCTGCCCCGACCCTAACACTTGTTTCTTTTTCTTATCTCCAAAGTCGCAAATTCCTTTTAACTTCCCCTTCACCATTTTCAATAATAAAAATTTACGATCAATCATAGAAAAAGATATAAGTCGATTAGCTATATCAAATTAGAGTTATTTTTTATAAGCTTATTTTTAGGATTACCAAAAGTTACAAACACTTCATAATTAGCTACATGTATTTCTTTTCGTTTATAGATGAAGGTCCCCATTTCATTAATTGTATTTATCATATGGACCACTAGCTAGAGGACCAATAATAATTTGAAAGCCCTTACGTTCGAATGATGACAAATGGACGAGTTGAATTAATTATCATTAAATTATAAATAAAGTAAAAAAATAAATAAACTATTATATCCGTCTATATTTAATTAAATATCAATTAAAGTTGGATTAGGATGGATAATGTTGGCACCTAAAAAGTTATAGCTATCTTCCCAACTTCCATCTAATTTATTAAATGCCATGTCCTCACATTAACCTTTAGTTGTGGAGTCAGAATTACAATCTTAAAAAGATTAATTTTGAAGTGTTAGTAATTGAATTTTAAATACATATTTAATAAAAAAAAATATAAATACTATATTTGAATACAAGCAATTGAATTTGATCAAATATATATATATATATGGATTGATCCATATATGTTCGACCCGCTTTTAACAAATTGATTATCCAATCTATTTTTAATTGGAAGGGTTGAGGAATATTTTAACTTCTTATTCATTTTATTGCCGTCATTTTTAATAAAGTGATTTCTCCGATCTATTTTACTTGTCATATTTTTTATATACATCTTTGAAGAAAATATTAAGTAAAAGATTAATATGACTAAATTATTTTTATGTACTCTTTGATCTTAATTCAATAATACTCTATTTTTCATCATATTTGTCACTCTTCACATTTATTGAATAAGGATAAAAGTCGAAATAAATAATTAATTATATCATGATTTTCTAAAATAATAACTATTTTGGATAAACTATTTTTAGTAAGCATAATATCCCTATTTTGATAATTCCTAAGCAAATAAAGAGTATTTTGGATTAAATAGGTCAACGAATTTCGAATATCGAAGAACCTAAAAGAATGAAAATAGGAGGACTCATAAATATTTCACAAATTTAGCAATTTGGTGGCTCATTTATTACCAAAACTAGATGACTAAAATCAAGACAAGATTTTAAACCAAATTGACAAAAAATAAAAAGTAAGAAGTAAAGGGTCTTGTATCATGTTCAGAAACATGTAATCAAACATTTGAATTTTTAGAAAGAGAACAACTTTTATTTGGATTTTCTCAAAAGAGCTAAAGATTTGCCCCACATACATAAGAAGACATATATATAAAAGACATAAACACATGTATTTAATTATACCTTTTTTACAACTTTAACCATTAGACCATTTTTCACTTGCATGATAATTGAAGTAGTAGGATAAACATTCTCTGGTTCCACAACTTGGATATTGTAATTGTGTATGATGATAGCTGCCACAATTTTCATCTGAACAAATGCCATTTCTTTCCCTAAACAAGTCCTTGGACCCGCGTTAAACGCTGAAAATTTGAAAGATGGCTCATGTTTGATCCCTCCACGTTCAGAAATCCATCTCTCTGGCTTGAACTCTAGACAATCTTTCCCCCAGAGAGTCTCCATTCTCCCCATTACATAGAATGGTAGAATCATTCTTGTTTTTGGACTAACACGATGACCGCTTGGAAGGATGTCATGATCAAGTGGAACTTTGTGCTCTAAAGAGACTGATGGAAACAATCTAAGAGTTTCACATATAGCACCATGTAGATAAATCAATTTTCTTGATTCTTCTTTGGTGAAAAACTTGAGGTTTTCGTCTTCTTTTACATGCAATTGTTGTTGAATCTCTTCTCTAATCTTTTTCTCTACTAAGGGATTCTTAGCCAAGAGGGCGAAAAACCAAGTGAGAGCTGCACTTGTGGTGTCCTTCCCAGCCAACATCAAATTCAAGAAAGTATCCCTTAGAAATGTTTGCAAAGTACCCAAATCATCATCATTCCATTGATTGTACATTTTGATGTAGGCGTTTAAAAATGCAAATTCCTCATCTTTGATTGTAGTTTTATGCATCAACTCTTCTTGTTTTCGCGCTATGCAAGGATATATGAATTGATCAAAAGCCTCACATGCTTGCATGAGCTTCTTCTCTTTACCAATTCTAAGCCATTGTTGCAATTTCCATAGACATTTTGGTGTTATGTGTCTATGTAAAATTGCATCAAGAGCATCTCCAAACGCCTTTTCATATGGTAAATAAGGTAAGTCAATTGACAAGCTTCTTGGATCATGATCAAGTAACAATCTAGTGATGGAATCAAAAGTAAACCTTTGCAAAACATCTTGCAAATCCAATGTTTTACCTTGTTTTGCAAAAGCATCAAGAATTGGTCTAAGCCCTTTTTCAATTATGTCCCACAAGGTCCTTTCTAACAATATTTGGAACTTTGCATGGCTCATTATAGACATTGTGGTCTTCCTATGAAGCTCCCATAATTCATGATCAACATTGAATATCCCATTTCCCAAAATATCAAAAATCTTACGAAATTCAGGTCCTTTTGGATAGTTTGAAAAGTTTTTACTAAAGATATAATGTATATCTGCAGGATCGCAAGTAAAAAACATGTCCATATTTGTAAAAATAGGACCTTTGAACTCATACGTACCACCATATTCTATAAGAACTTCAGTCATATATGCATGACCACGATGAATATTCCCAAGAACCGCAGGCAACTCCCTAAGGATTGGCCAATTTGTTGGTGCTGATGTTTTTGTCCTTCTATAAATGATGAACCATATAGAATAAGTAAAACAAATAATCAACAAGAAAAGAAGAGAATATTCAAGAAAATCCATTGAAGGTTGAATTACTATTTCTTTTTGCTACTAATTTTGGTAGTGTATACTATTTTTTTGTAAATTGTGTACTAATTCACTAAAGTCTTGTAGAGTTTTATACATGTGTTGGTGAATTTTGGCCACAATTTTAATTGGACCCCAATTTAAAGAGCCTAGGATAGTTACTTGATGAGTTAGACATTTAATGTGTACACGTTGTCGAAAAATTATTGGCAACTTTATTTAGATGTGACCATTCAACTATATTATAAAAAATAAAATAAAAACTGCAAAGAGGTCGTTATTTTTTTATAAAAAAAGAATTACAAAATACCAACTTCTAGAATTCAATTTTTTTTTCACAAAATGTGAATTTTGAAGATCATACAATTATATTGACTGAGCCCCTTGGGGGGAAATTTATTCTCTTATTAGTTTTAAAATTATAATTTATATCGATATTACCATTAGGTCAATTAACTAAAAATTCATATCATATCATAAAGTTTTTTTTAAAATATTTTTTTCTTTGTCATTTGATTTATTATCGATATGATTTGTAATTATTAGTTTTTTAATAACATCCTAATTATTTCGATCTCAATAAATATTACGATAATTAAAGCAAAAGTATCAAATACAAAATGATTTATAATAAATAACAAAAAAAATCGTGTCTTTCTCATAGTCCAAAAGATATTGTTTGGATCCTTAATGACAAATTAAACACAAGTTGTTAAGCATGGCTCGTAATAATCATGAATATATAGTATTGGTATTTAACATCCCCTACCTAATTGAACCTACATGAGTTGTCACATATAATTAAGGGTATAATACATAAATATGTTCGTTAACAATTGGTCTCAGATCATGTTTATGTCCTTCAATTTTGAGTGTGCACAAGTAAACGCTTAAACTTGTATAAAGTCGAACAAATAGACATACATGTCTTACATGACATTGTAATGACCCGGAAAGTCATATTTGAAGTTTTTATAAAATTACCATTTTACCCCTCCCGATAGTTGTCACGAGTTATTCATGATCATTCGGTGAAGTTGATTTTTATGGAATTCGTGTATTTCCTTGTAATATGTGTATGAGACTATTGGTGATGGGTTGACTTGTCCACATTGATTAATTCTAATGATGAAAAAGGGGTAATAAAAGGCAATGTGATTAATTGTTTGTGTGTGATGTGTTGACAATGGTTTGAAAGGCTTGTTGAATCATTGTTGATGTTGTATCATGATTGTGTTGTTGTGAATTGTGCAATGTTATGAAAATGGCCATCTCCTCATTATTTGTGTGAACATGTCATTTGCATTGTTCTGAGACATGGTTGTGACAAGTGTTATGTAAATTGAGAAAGAATAAGAAATTAAAGAGGATGCACCAATTCGAGAGATGTATCGCGCGCCGCAATGGATACTATATTTCGAGGGACGTATCACATGCCGCGATGGTTACTATTATTGAGGGTCGTATCGTGTGCCGCAATGAATGCATGGACAGATATGTCCCCATGGGTCCCGGACTGAAAGACATCGAGTGTGTATCACTAGGTCAGACATGCATCACTATACTTGACATTGCATTACATTGCATTGCACATATTTATCATTAGTGAACTTGATATTGTGTTTTTCTGATCTTGTGAGTGCCTTTCTGTGGAACTTTGATTGATGAATATTGAGTTTGTTGTTGAGGATATGTAATTGTTAGAGTGTTGTTGTTGAGCTATGTGCTATGTGAAATATGGACTGTTAGGTTGGGCTGGTTTTAAGCAGATTGTAGTTGTGGAGGTTGTAATTGATGAATATTGAGCTTGTTGTTGAGAATATGTGATTGTTAAAATGTTGTTGTTGAGATATACGCTTGTAAATTGTGAACTGTTATGTTGGGCTGATTTTATGCAGGTTGTAGTTGTGGAGGTCTGGTTGGGGTGTAAGGAGTACCCGTATTATATCCCCTTAGCTTGTGTTTAGAGGCTTACTTATTGAGTACCGTGTGGTTTAATTTGGTACTCACCCCGTGCTACTACATTTTTTTTGTAGGTTACTATCCCAGACCTTTGTGATATTTTCTCTTCTCTTTGTCTGAGGCTTCTTGTGGAGGTTTGTGAGGTAGCTGCTTGTCATTTCAGCGGACCTTCTTACTCTTATGTATGATCTTGTTCTATTATAGAAACAAGGTCATTTGAGACTTGTAATTTTCTTTTGAATCAATTGTAATACTTTAGAGGCTTGTACACGTGACAACTAAATTTTAGGGGTATTTTTGAGTTGATTATAAAATTTTCGCATTTTATTGTAAATGTTGAGTTTTAGGCTGACTTGTCTTGGTGGGATAAGACGAGTTCCATCACGTCCATTTTTGGATTGTGACAGGCATCCTATGTGGTAATTTACATTCTACGTGGTGTCCTACGTGTATTATGCTCCAGTATGATTCATGTGTCTACTTGATCAACTATATGCAAGTTTAAGTGACTACTTATGCACACCTAAAGTTGGAAGGCATATACATAAAATGAGGTCAAGTTAAAAAGCACATTTTACGCTTTCTCTTCAAATCAGCTCTCTCTCTCTCCAAATTCTCCCTACATGTTCATCACTCAATTCTATCGCCCCCTTCAACCTCACATATTCAAAATAATTTCATACTAGACTTAAAGTCATATACATTTAAATACATGTTTTTTATATCAGATACACTAAATTAGAGAAAGAGGCGAGCGAAAGTAAAAGAGAGACGAGAAAGATTTATTTATGTATCTTACATACATATGCAATTCACACTAGATACACACTAAAATACATGAGTC
>JAJOOO010002518.1:0-22131 GCA_029582685.1 Solanum piurae
GTTTAGTTTTATACGGGTATTATATGTAGGATTTGTTTCTGCGGTGAATAATAATAAAGGGATTGTTATACAATGAATAATAATGTTACACCAGAGAACAATAATACAAGGAATATCATGTGAGAATTGTTAGTGTTCACTTGCATTCATTTAGGTGCAAGGAGGTTTGTACATGTGACATATCTAGACTCTGGAGGAAGCGCAGGTTCACATGATCTCTCCTCCTGTGCAACTTATCTTTAATTAAAATATTGATATGGCTCCGAAGAGAGACCATCTATAGAGAAATTATACTAAGAAAAGAAAAGAAGTATGTTCATCACATTGACGATGCAACATATGCTGTCAGGAGTTTGGTTTAGGCTTCAGATACACCCCACCTTCCTGAACACTGGGAATGGACACTATCTGTATCAAAAGTTAGTTACAAGGGTACCAGTCCACTCAAGTCCATAGGTAAAGATGCAGCCCAAGTCTATTGCTAAAAAAATGATATAAAAATTACCTGGGACTGAATTTTCTTTCTAAGTTCATCAACATATTCGCCAGATACACGTTGTTCCAATGATGGGTATGACTTTTCAGCCTTGACTGCAAGCAGCTGCTGCTCAAGATGATATATCTTTTCCTGCAGTTCATTGATCTCTGAACACTGGAAACAACAAAAAGATAACAGCCACATTATTCTTGGGAAAAAGTAACTACTAGCTTGAAATTGAATATAAGATGAACAAAATAACAAATAATTGATTTGCAGTGAAGATAAATAACACTGCTATCTGACCTTGTTTTGCAGCTCCTCCTGAAGAATCCTATTGTCCGCTGATTTTATCTGCATCAGAGGATCAATTAGTAAACAGCTCGGAACTCAGATTGTGACAAAAATGAAAAATTTCTTAGATTTGTCTTCTTTGTGTTTTCTTAAAAGGAAAAAGGCATCAAAAAACTCTTATCTGCTACAAACCTCAAGCTCAAAGCCCGTCTGACTATACTGTGTCATCAATTTCATCAGAGTCTGCTAAAAGACAGATATATGAGACACACATATTTGAAAGGAAAAAGAAAAACAATGAGGCCGAAAAGGATAACACAAGGTCACCTGCTGCATTTCAACTAATGATGCTTTTGAAACTGATGCTTCACCATTTTCAACAATGCGCTGTTCAAGCATCCTCATTTGATTTCTCTTTTCTTGGATTTCACGCTCTAAATTTTCAATCTGTCATAGGGGTTAGCATAAGAGTCTTGATCCCAACACAATTACATAAACAATATAAACGAATAAGTAACTTCATTCATACTGCTGCATTGCATAAGGGAGAACAGAACATTGATAAAGAACACAACTCTACTTCCTGTGATTATGACATGAAAAGCCTGGGGACTTCAAATATTGGAGATGCTTTATCATTTTGGTAATGACACTAGAAGAGAATAAGTTCGAAACTTAACAGAAAGACACAGAACCTAGAATTTTGTGATATGAATCAAATGATAAATTTATATCCAACAGTAGAATAGTAGAAAGACTGCCTTTTGGAAGAAAATCTAAAAGAGACCCTAATTAGCCGCAGTAGGTTATAGCAGTCAAACAAATCATTGTCCCATCCAACTTAACCATCAAATTGTGTTGAGGATCGAAAAGAATAACAACAGATATATACTTGATTTCTTGAACTCTCAGGATCATTTACAGATTGCTCCATCAACCGCTTCAATGTACTGCTGCTGAAGGCAATCTCTCCGCTAAGCATCTTAACTTGCTCAGCCAGGAGGTCCATTTCATCTGACATTGAGATACCTTCCTGTATTCATACAGAACAGGCAAAATCATCATGTTGCCCCACATACAATTCGCTCAACGCATTAAACAAAGGACTAGAAAGATGTTCCAGCTATACTGACTTTAGATATAAAGCAAATACGCATTTCCCCTAACCCATAGAACCATTTAGTCGATTGAAAGTTAAAAGTGGATTACAACTCTATTAGATCATAGTGAAGGAATCATTAGCAAAGGAAATAGTGAACGGATTGGGAGAGATGGGATTGTGGAATATCAACCAATAAATCAAAGCTAGTTGAGGTCAGCTATATAACTTGTTTAATAAATTCTCATCTATAGGGGCCTAGGGGATTGTCAATTTGATTGGGTAAAATTGTATAATTGGTTTGGTATGTACTATGTAGATGACATGTGTTTGCAAATTTCTTTCAAAAATATGCTTATTATGCATACAATTATTATTATTTAAGTAAAAGAAATAACAAACAAATTTAGGTAAGAAAAAGGGTGACAGTTGATAATCAATCATGCTTAAGTTGGTGAGTGAGATGGCATAAGCTGCGGTGAATGTTAAGGCAAAGGTAGAAAGGACAAAATAGTATTTCCATGTCGCATCCATGAGATTGTGATCCAAGCAGTCAAACGCCCAACATGAGTAAGGAGTTGTACCCCCACGCAAAGCTAAACCAAATTCCTGATAAGGGAGGCTTGGATTTATAAACCGTCCTAATCCCATTCTTTATCCAGAAACCAATTTCCATTAGGCGAACATGATTGGCATATAAGAAAACTATCATATAGCTACAGAACTACACAACTTCTCAATCCTGATACAAAATTGTGAGTAATCAAATTTCATATCTGGATAGATGTTTGTTTAATTTGAAACTTCAGCATGTAAATAACTAACGCCAAATTCTTGACAATGAAAATGACCTTGGCTGGCATTTATTGGTGAAATACATGGTTGAGGCACATATAAGCCCTGAAGCTAGGTGCATCAAAGGCTAAGCATTTCACCTTGCTTAGGTGGTGCTTCAGTACATGCACCAAGATGCTAAGGCGTGCTCCTCAGAGCTAAAGCCATGCTTTCTGAAGTGGCGGCACTAAAGGCGAGTATAAATGGTAACTCAATATTTTAACTATAAAGGAAACTAAATGGATGATTATAGAAATGATTATGAAAATTATTCAAGAAATTTGGTAATAGAAAGTAAGAAAAAGTTGAATTAAACTTAAATTTGCATCATGTTTAATCTAACCAAATTTCAAAATGAGTTCTGAACTTGATTGACATAATTTTACTCATACATTTCTATTCATTTTCCCTTACAATGCTGTTTGAGTATAGAGTTAATTTCAGTTGCTTTCCAAATATTCTTTGATTTTTTTTCATTTGCACCGCTGAAATGTGTGCCTGATTTTGCTTTGTGCTTAAAGCTTCAGTAGACCTCAGCACTCTATGTCTAGAAGTTGCAAATTTTCAGTAAAATAAATTCATCTTAATGAATAAGGCCAACTGCAAATGTTGACTTGCAAATATTTCGAGTCCATGAAAAGGATTAAGATCCGCATGCACTCAGTTGGCAAATTGAATTATGAACAACTAAATAAGCAGCTTCCACTTAAAAGTGAATAAATTGTGAAACAAAGAGAAAGCAGAGACAACATACTATGGTACTTCCAGCCTGTGATATATCATCATTCCACTTGCTAGAGGATCTTTTGTGTTTTGAATCAGAACTATCTGGCGAAGGGTCTTTCTGATTCTCGCTATCTGTGAGCATAGAACTGTCCATTTTCTGAAGGGGAGGTCAAAAATAGAAGATCTCAATACACAAAAAAAAGAGTTCTATCCTAGATCAGATAAAGGCAGAGAATGTCTGTCTCTGTCCAAATAATAACTGGAAGGAAAAGGAACAATGAGAGGAATAGTTTATTTTCATTCCAATAATAACGAATTTAGCCAGTTGAATGGAGAATATAGCAATGATTAGATAAACCATCTTTGACAGTGCATAACCAATTGCAGAATCTTAAAGCAATCATCTAGGTTAAAATCCAGAAACTATGCACAGAGGCTGAGCAAAGAAAGATTGAAATTAAACAAACCAACTCATGATAATATGACAAAGAGAAGCATACATCATCTTCAGAAGCAGAAAGACTCCTTTGTTGAGCAGCAACATCACCCAAATAACCAGGAGTTGAATTCTTTGAAGAAACAAGGATCAGTTTAGTTAGCCTCTGTATCCGACTAAGTAGAGCTGCCTTCTCTTCCTCTTCCTCTTCCAATCTTGATTGCATTTTCACTTGTCCCTCTTCCAACTGTAAAATGAACGAGAATAAGTAATTCAGTACAGAACCCATTCACGTTAAAAGAAGAACACTCTAAAGAAGCTAATAGGGTACATATATTAAACATGCAATTAATTTGACGCTATCACATCTATCTTTAGTCTTTAACACATCATTTAACTTTAAATCATACCTGCTGTCTCAAGTTCAAAACTTCTTCATGATTGACACCCACAAGCATCCCCCTTCTTAGCTGGTCAAGTTCTTGTTTCAGACATGATATTTCCCTCTGATATTTCTTAATTAGAGACTTCTCATCAATTATCTGAAACAATTATATATCGAACTGTCAGCCTTCTCTATAGCAATTCTACAGAACAGAAGTGATGCTAAAAGGGCAAACCTGGTTGCGTGATGCATAAATTTCAACACGTTTAGCCCTACTTGCAAACTTTAACGTATTATGTGTTTCCTCCATATTGCTTGAAGCAGGAGTAACAGTACATATGAGCTGCAGATGACAAAAAAAGGGGAAAATTAGCCATCATAGCTATGAAACAATTAATGTCACAGCAAGCACCGTGAATATCAGATGGAAAAAGTGCACCTCATTTTTTATTTAAGATAAAAAGAATGGGGAGCTAAGAGGCTAAAGATGCACAATTGCATATCATTAAAGCTGAATAAATAAAAGATACGCAGAATAGATAGAACTCCTTGTGTGCACTTATCATACTTACAGAAACATGTCCATGTCCACTCAGCGATGATTGGAGTAGGCGAGTAAGTTTAGAATCTCGATAAGGAACATGGCACGCCTTCCCCTCACTCAGTTTTCCAATGACCTAATATATGAGAGCACAATCAATGCATTAGTTTTACAATCAGATTATTATAGCACAGCCTGAAAAGTAGTATGTCAATCACTACGCCAAGCAAGGACGAGAAACTGAATTATGACAACTAAGCCATTATACAATTATTGTAGGGAACCATCATAGAAATGGTCAATGAGGGATGCTTAAAGTACATACAGTTCCTAGAGTCAGCAAACTTTTGTTTATGTATGATCCTTCCTTTCTCCGCAATCCCGTTGTTTCAGTTTTAGAGCTCTCAGACCCTGCTAAATCAATCAGGTTCTAAGGGGCAAAAAGAGAAAAAGAGTGAGATGCTATAATGTAAGCGTTGACATTTGAATACTGAACAAACAGTGCAAGTAGTCATACGAGCTGTGAGAAGATCACTCCATCATACTCGTCACCATGGGCACTACTTTCAATCATCTGCAAAATGTGCAAGGAAGTGAACATAATAAGATAGGACTACAAAAACCAAGCAAAATGTGAAAGTTGAAAATTTTAAGCAGGGAGGGAGAACTATTAAGTAACCAAACTGAAGATTCTGACCGCAGACTCTGATATAATTAGAGCAATAGATAGTATACGATATATTAATAAACAGGATAGATATTCCAGAGAAATGGAATGTCCATTACAAACCAAAAAATCTGTAATTCAATCCCCTTATGTGCTTTAGAACTTGCTTCCATAGACTTCTGATGAAATATATCCAATCACCAATCAGAGTTCCCAAGGATGATTATCAAGTTAGCACCCCGGTTTAAATTAACAGCCACTTAATAATCAGATTCCACAGGGATAATTCACATATTTCTCAACAGTAACTTAGCAGCATTCCAGGTTGAACAAAGTAATTATATAACAATGGACCATCTTGAGCTACTTACCAAAGAAAATATTGTGTGACTACGGCTACTGAACAAATTGAAATTATTTGAACCAACATGACGGTGCTCTGCAATACAAAAGATAAAATCAATATAAATTGTCTGTAACATGCCCTTGGCCGTCACCAATGGTTACGAGAGAAAGAACTGGAATATATAGAATAATTACCTTCCCCGGCAGCAATGAATGAAAGAGCATGGCCAGGTGACAAAACAACTTCCTCCTTTATACCCTCAACATAAGTACCCTGAATATTAATGTCATGTAGGAAATATCAAGAACTATACCTTAGTACTAGAATCAACTATAAACAGCAGCATAAACATCTGTAACAAGGAAAAAATAGAAAGGAAAACTCAAGATCTGTTGCTTATGTGGTGAAAAAACCAATATGAACAAACATCCTAAACCTAATATCTAGGTAGAAAAGCTAGAGGAAACCTTAGGAACTATAACTTAGGTGATGAAAAGAACAATATGGAGCTAACATCCTAAAGGTAACATATGTTAGCTTCAGTTTGTTTCTTGATTCACTTTCAGGGTTACTCAAGATATTTATGAGGTGTACAACAATACAAGCTAAATTGATTCACAAGCTACTTAGACCAGTTCAGAGACATCATTATTTTTGTGCAATTGTTTTTTATTATTTTCTTAAATGATTGTCTACAGGTAGAGCGATACATCCAGATCCCTCATATGAAACAATATTCTCATCTTCTGCTAAAATATATAAAAAGAAACATCAAAATGACCAGAACCATAACTTCAAGAAAAACTGGCTTTTAAGAAATAAATAGAAAAAGCATTGTCAAATGCCCCTAAAAAGTAAATCTTATTAGCACAAAAACCTGTGCATCTTCCCTGACACGCAAATTCTGGCCAGTAGGGTCCAGCAAGTCATTGATAACCTGACATCATAAATATGGAGAGTACAAAATTAAATTCTGGTAAAAATTGGTATGAGAAGTTAGAAATGTCTAGAAGTGACAAATTTGTAAAGACAGATGCTAAATATACACTAAACACTATTTCACTTTGTATCGGAGAAGTTTATGCTAAATATGCAGCTATGAAGCATATGAGCTCAAAATCTAAACACATGTAGCATCGCAACAAACTCATCTATGCAGGATCAACCACGCAAAGCATAATGGTTATTACTCTTTCTAATCAATGTCACTCATTGTATGTGAAAATATTTGTTGATGTACGCCATACTAACCTCATTGTAGATTTCAATATACGACACTCGAAGTAAGAATTCGCGTCCAGGAGTCTGAAAATTTTGAGAGTAGGTCACACTTTCCGTGGAATAATCATTAGTACTTGAAACAAGCATGGTTCCTCAATCCTCATGGAAGGATGATTGAGGAAATTGAATAATGCCATATTGCTCTAAGGTATCATGCTAGACAAAAAAATGCTGCACCGAATTTTCAAAATGAGGTAAACTTCCGAGCTTACTTACATCTTGAATGATGCTAAAAACATCTTTTATCGCCAAAGGAATTATGCCTGGAGTATTGTGATCTCCCTGTTGAAAGCAAGATCCCAAAAATTAACATTCAGATGACAATAACTTGTGCACTTGGGTGGAGTGGGGATGGGGAGGAGAAAAACAACTTCAATTAGAAAAGAGGAAAATGAAGCAAGAAATAACAATTCAACCATCGAGATTCAACAAAACATGCAACAAATATAAAGATAATGCAGTATTACAGGGCAGCAGATTTGTCAATAGTTAACGACCAAAAGCTCCAAGACAGTTCATTGGCAATGTAACTGAGTCGGTGAACTTGGAAAAAAAGATATAACACAAAAGGAAATTAACTTACATGCATAGTGTGTGTCTTTCCACTACTTGTAACTCCATAAGCAAATACTGTGCCTGCATAATCAGTAGGTCTCATGTCAAAATACAAAAAAATAACAGATCAATGCAATTAAATTGGACAGCAAAGTGTGTCACACATAAATAATAACAATTCAGTCCCAAGAAAAAAAATACCATGTATGCCTTCCATTGCAGCCTGAACCACAGGTTGAGCAGCTACTTCATAAACATCCTGAGTATTTGTTTGAGGTCCAAACACTCTATCTACCCAGCATCAAAGCAAACATTACCAAAATAACTATATGAACTTCAAAGAAAATCTAATTCCTAATCAATTATTTTCCTAACCATCCATAAATTCAACATTATTTCCAAATTCTAGGAGAATTTTCACAGCAAGCAGAATCAGAATCAAGATAAACCCAAAAGAGCCTAGAATTGTACCAAATGCATAGGCAGTAGCTGGATTATACTCGTTCCGCACAGTTTTACCACCATCTGCATACCACGCAATTTCATCGCCCTTGTGATATTCTCGTTCACTGTCACCATAATCACACCAATTCAAATACTAACTACATTGTCCCCTAAACTTCAGCTATACATACATCAAAAATTAGTTAAACCAGATCCAGAACTCACCTCATTGGCCGAAACCTAACCGTCACAGAAATACTATCTCCGGATCTAGACTCATCAGCTGGTTCATCAATTAACTCCTCTTCCGATGGATAACTCACCGGCGTACGATTTTCATAGCCTTGTGAGTACACCGAATCGGTACGACTATGACTTGGAGTCATGGATCTGGAATTGTAGCTATTCCCGGAGCCATAAAACGACGTCGTCGATGAAGAATATGATCGTGGCAACATCCGACCGTTCATGTTTGAAGATGAAGATGAAGAAGATGAAGAGTAAGGAGTTGAAGGTTTACGGTAGTGAAATGGTGAACTACTTCTCCCTTTCGATGATGATGATGCCATTAACAATCAAGCTCAAGCTGAAGCTCATGTACATTTTGCAGTAACCATTAATATGGATGAAGATTGAATTGAAGAAGAAAGAAGAATTCAAAAAAATGGTAGTGAGAGAGAAGCTTCAATGGTTTTGTTGACTCAACTTCACTGTGTGTCTGTGTGTAAACTCTGAAACCTCATTTCTTCTTCTTTAAGACAAAGAAGAAGTAGAGAGAAGCAAGAGAGGGTGGAGGTGTGAGAAATGAAGAACAAACAATGGTGAAGGTGAGTTTGAATTATTTTGATGATGATACAGTGGATTTTCAAATTTAAAATAATGAAAGGGTAAGTTTGTCTATTTACTCTAAAGGGTTGGGGATTATTTATTTTTTAAGGTGCTTAATTTTTATAATTATATTTTATCTGTTTAAATTTATGTGATACTTTTCATTTTTTTAGAGTTAAATAATTTAAGTTTGATCAAAAATTTATTTATGGAATCTTCAAAAAAAAATTAAATGACATTTATATATTTGTAAACTACGTAAAAAGTGTTATAAGTTACAATAATTGATAATTTAAAATGTTTAAAAGATCTATGAAAAAATTATGATTAAAGATAGACTTATATGAATTTTGAAATATGAAAAGTGCCACATAAAATTAGACGGAGGGAGTATTTATTTCAGTTTATCTGGTCCTTTTTTTATTTTATATTAACTGAATTTTTGGTGTTTTTTATTGTATAAAGTTTAAGATAGATATTTGATTTTTTTTACATATTTCCCTTTTCGTTTAACGAAATATTTTCTATGAGATAATTACACTTTCACAAAGGACAATAATAGAAAGTATGGTTTAAATTATGTTCTTGAATATTTTACTTAATAAGTGTGCATGACCTCATAAATTCAGTTAATATGAAATAAAGGGAGTATCATTTAAAAAAAAATGTCACATATCTTTATTTGATAATTATATTTAATAGCATTATTTCAATTTTTATCTTTATAATATTTTATTGTAAAGAAAAGTCAATTTAAAATAAGTATTAAAACAATTTTAAAGTATAATACATAAATGTGTGTTTTAATTTGACTTTATTTCAAATTTATGTTAAAAGGTATATATGTGAAATGATGTCAAGTTAAATGACATACTTATGTATTATGCCTAAATTTAATAAGGATAATTTGGTAAGTATAATAAAGTGTTTTCTTATTTTTAAATTTAATGTTTAAGTAAATTGTGTAATGTTTAATTAAATTGTGTCACATAAATTGAGACGTATGAGAGAAAGTATCGTATTATTGTGAATACTGAATATAGTAAAATACTAAAATCGTATACAATATAAAAATCAAGTATAGTTTGATCCATTCCAGCTGACAGAACATCAAAATGATCATTAAAATTAACAAAAGTATCACATGTTTCACGTCTTTTGACTAGTAGAGAGTAAGAAATTATTTCGACAGAGATTTTCTTCTCCAATTTAATATTTTGCCTCCAATTAAAGCACTAATTACGTAAAATAAAATAAAAAAATTTATGAAAGAGAATGACTACAAAATTAAAAGCGAAAAAAAGTCCATTATTAACAAAATAAATCCATCAAAGAAAAAAGGAAATTGGATAAGAAGATCGCAATCGCTATCATTATTGAGTTGAACATGTATAAAACTATTTAAATAATTCATTTAGATATTTTGTTAGTAGAATGGTCTCAATTTTGCAAATGTAGCATATGTGCTCAGGGCTCATTTGGTTCAAAATAATAATTATGAGATTATAATTTCATCTTTTATATAGTCATAATCCCAAAATGTTGTTATAAATTTATTTTGATTTTAGCTAAAACCTTGTCCTATGTGTGATTATCTTTATATGAAATCAAATTTAGTCAGATTTCAATGCAGATATCAAACATCAAATGAAAAAATAAAAATAATTTGTCCTATAGTCAAACAGCCTCTCAACGTCTTTGAATAAGACAAAAAATTTAATTTGCTCTCAACTTAAAAAGACCATTGAGCTAAAAACTCTAATTCGGGTTGGATGCGTGAAAATATTTTCTTATACATCTCCTAAATATAATATTAATTTAGGCATAATGATTAATATATGTTTTTCAACTTATAAATATTATTTATTGATAAGTTTATTTATTTTTATTTGATCTTTATTAATATTTTTATTTTAAGCTTTAAACGTATATTTAAACTATCATAAAACTAAATTAATGAATACACCCATTTTACCTAGCAAATCACGTTCAAAAATTCATATTATTATTATTTTTAATTTTTTATCCGATGCCAAGAGTCCATAATGGAGTTTCTACTAAATTTGGATCATGCACTGCAGAATTCATTTGGAGATCACCCTCCCAATAGAATTTTCTTTATAACCAAGAGTCGAACCCAAAACCTCTGATCAACGACATATTCGATGATCACGCTCTCAATAAAAAAAAATCATACTCAAAATTCAAACTCGATCTAATCGAGGGCACAAAATTCATATGGTTTCGTAAATGTGCCGAATGAGGTAAAAGGAATTCGTGCCTAAGCGGTGTGTAATTGCGGCCTAACTTGTTACGGTAGCGTAAAGAGAAGTGGCTTTGGCCGCGCTCTGCTTTTATTTGAAAACTCAAAATTCATCAAATAATGTAAAAGTGACCAGCCAAATTGAAACAAGACTTGGTAGGGACTTCCACTGTCATTTGAATTTGGTTAACTTGTAAAAATTTCATTTTTATTAGAATTGCTACCTCCATTTTATTTTAATTAATTCGTATATTCAAAAATAAATTTTCATTTTACTACTCTTCATTACTCTTTTTGTCCAACAATACTTGTCAACTATTGATTTGACTCACCCCTTAAGAAACTACAAATAGAAGAATAATTTTACTATATCACCCTTTGAATATAATAAATACAATGTATTGAAAAATGTAATAGGAAAATGACTATAATTAATGATAAGGATAAATTAGGAACTAAGTGTAAAATTATTCATTGTTTTTATAAAGTGGACAAGTATTGTTGGACATTCCAAAATAGTATAGTGGACAATTATTGTTGGACGGAGGTAACATTATTTACTCCCTCTATTTCTATTTATATATCATCATTTTAAATTTTACGTCTTTTAAGAAACTAGATAAATTTATCATTGTATCCTTATTTAGTGTTTTTTTGAAATTATTTAATAAAACATAATTAATTTATTTTCATTAATTAAATTGACCAGAATTAATCACTTAGTTTTTCTATGTTTGGTCAAATTCATACTTTCGAGGTTAATAACCTTTAAAGGTAAAATAGGAAGAAACATACTCCCTCCGTCCACTATTGTTTGTCAGGTATACTAAAAATAGTTGTCCAAAATTAATTGTCAATTTAAACAATCAAGAAACAATTAGTCACGTTTTTTCAATTCTGCCATTAATAATTACTTCTTTTGTCTCTAATTACTTATCCACTTTTTTCCTTTTATAGATGTCCCTAATTACTTGTCCATTTTGACAAATCAAGAAATGACAAATTTTTTTACCTATTATACCCTCAATTAAATGACTAATTACTTTTAAAAATGTAGAACTTTTCATCAACTTCATAATTAATAGAGGTAAAATGGTAAACTCACTATTTCATTAATTGTTTTCTTAATATGTGTGTCAATTCAAAAGTTGACAAGTAATTAGGGACATATGGAGTACATAACTACTAGTTTCAAAAATTAGTCATTTTAAAGTTACAAGACTACTTTAATGTGAAAAAAATTATTTTTACAGTTTTCAAAAAGTACAAACCATTTTAATAAATTTTTCAAATTGCACCTTATATTAAATTTTTCTTAAGGGTTGTGCATGATCTTACCCTGACAAACAATAGTGGACGAAGGGAGTACTATTTATGTATTGATTTTGTGGAATGACAAATACTAAAGACCATTTATTATTAGTAAAGACGACATATAAATAGAAACAATTGGCATATTTAGAATTACAAAATTAAAATAATATTTTGATACATTCTACCCACATTTAGTGTAAGGTTACAAAATTAAGAAGAAAAAACAAATTAATTTTGTGTGAAGTTTAAATTATACCAGCAAATTAAAACAGAAAGAATTAGTATTTCTTTCACAAATAAATAAATATCCTCATCATTAAGTAACAAAATAAAATAATTTAATTATTTTTTAAAATATAAATCTCTAATAAAAAAAAATTTTAAAAAAAATGTCAAATCAACTAAGGCAAAAAGGAAGGAGTATAAAGAAAAGAAAAACTAAACTTGTCTTAATTGAATGTGTGTAGTCTGTGAAGTGAACATGGAAAACCACACTCCGCGCAACACCCGACAACATTTATTAAATTAAAATTAAATACTTAGTACTATACGGCTTTATTTTGAATTTGGCCTTGGAGTTGGGAGAACGTGCTCATTCATCTCTATTTTTTATTCAAAAATAACGATAATAATAACATATTTAGTATAATTTCATTAAGAATTTGAAAAAAAAGAATGAGATGCTATTTTCGATAATTAAAAATCTTTATTTTTTTACTTGTATTATTGAAAAATAAGCTTAACATCATGTTTTAATAACCTTTGGTGATTGAGTTTGAATACTTATCATTCTTCTCATATTTTACTTATAAAATTAATTATTAATTAACCAAAAAAACTAGAAATGAAGAGAAAGATACTAGTGTTCATGTGATTGAGGGTGTGACGGTGTGTCTTTATTTGTGCTATGGATAATGACCTAGTAGACAAAGACAAATACCAACACATGACCCCCATAGCAAGTATTTTTTGCTTTAGTGGTAATGGGGCCTTTCTTCATTCATTTTTTTTGTTTGTTTGTTTTTTCAGAAGTTCGATTGTAAAATAATTATTGATAAAATTGATTCCTAAGTCTACAATAATATGATTGAATTATCCTTTTTCCTTTAATCCATGTATATATTTTGGTGTTTTTTTTTCATCCTTGAAAAGTATTTTTTATCAATATTTTTAAAATTAGAGCCATAAGTCAATACAAACACACACTTTAGGAAGTGGAGGTTCTGGAAACAGGCTACATGAGTCGTGTAGCTCGTTTAGAGCAATAAGAAATTCATTCTAACAAATAAGATCTATCGAGCGAGGGATATAGAAGCTAAGCAAGCAATCAATACACGAATGCCTTCCTCTAGAAGGAGTGTACCCGATCACTTCACACTGAAGTTCATACTTATATTGATCTATGAACCATCTTTCTGTTGGGTTTTAAAAGGTGTGAATGGAAAATGAAGATTTGCGATTTTTATGAAGAGTTGTGACTTTTATGGAAAGTTGCGACTTTTATGAAGAATTGTGACTTTTATGAAAAGTTGCGATTTTTATGAAGAGTTGTGACTTTTATGAAAAATTGCGACTTTTATGAAAGGTTGTGACCTTTCCGAAAGATTGTGACTTTTCCAAAGGGTTGTGAACTTTCCGGTAAGGCACAATAAGAACATTTTCACAATACCCTTTGTTTTCTATAAATTGAGGGATTTCCTCTCTTTTTTAAAAAAAAAAACTAATTTCTCGACTTCTTTTACTACTACTACTAAATCTAGTATTCGAAGTGTACTTTACTGTCGTTGAGTGGTTCGCTGACACTGTGGTTTTAGGTACCGCTACACCGGTGAATAAGATCATTCTATTTTGCGAGGATATATTCCATTAACCTCGGGTACTTGAGGAGAATAATTTCCTTAAGGGGACACTCTGCATTCAGTGGGCTCGATTTTCTTCTTTGAGAAAAATATTTTGTATATTCTTTCTAATTTGTTTCTAATTTTATTTTCTCTACTGGTTTGATTTTCTAGTTCTGAAAATGCTCTTTATACTTTGTTGTTCCTTATCAAGTTCTTCAAAACTTTTGTTCTAAGTATTTTAGGAATACAAGATGAACAACAATCTTAAGAAAATCATTATACTATTGGTATTTCTTGTATTCTACTGATTGAGGGAAATTGATCATGGAAGTAGAAGATTAACGCACTACTTCTCCAGAATTCGGTGCTTTGTTTCGCAAGGTCGAAGTGAGAATGTACTAGAAGAATTGGTGGTATTTCGGTTAAAGATTACACCAGGTAACCTTCTTATTATTTATCTAAGGAGGAAAATAGTTTCTAAAAGTTAACAATTTTGATATTTATCATGTATGTCTTTGGAAAAAGATCTGCAAACCATATGGTTTTTGAATGAATTTTCCTTGGCAAATAGTGTTGCCTTTAAAATTCTTTAGTTTGCAGAATAAGATTTGCATATTTTAGAGATAGTATATCAAAATGTTATAGTTGGAAGGCTATTTGAAAAGAAAAACATATCTATGTGATAATCTAAGAATATGTTTTATTCTGTTTGAAGACCAATTTTTTTTGTAGTTTTGTACTCCATGTGAAATTTGATTGTATCTGATTTTTGTAGACTAATTTTTTTTGTAGTTTTCTACTCTGGATAAATTAGACTATGCAATTGATTTGAAAAAATATGAAAACTTCATATAATAAGTCAGTGTTGTACTTTTGATTTTCTATAAACTTCACTGTTATATAGAAACAAATTGTACAATTTTTTTTATCTTTATTGTTAGTATTTTAAATACTAAGTGGTATGTCTATTTGTGATAGAGGAAAAATACGAGTGACTTAGAGTTTGTGATTTTGTGCCTATATGGAATGAACTTTGAGATTGTGTAAAGATTGTCAAAGGGAATTGAAGCACTATAATTCTTTTGTAGATAATATTTTCAAAAGAGGTTTCATGCTGCCAATGACATTTTGATAGCATGAGAAAAAATATGTGGAAAAACTATTTTGAAATACTTGAAAAATATTTTTGAGATCATATTTAAAATGTGGGGGTTCTTTGCTTATGATAAAGATGAAATTAGACTTGGTGTCTAATTTAATTTTGGAGCAAAAGATATGAAATTCAATGATACTTTTTGTATTATGTTAGACCCACAAAATTCATGGAGTATATTGGATATTGTGGTTGTTGAGTTTCACTTTTACTAGTATATGGTGTGACTAGTATGAAACTACCAAATTATATATATACTTGTTCAAAATAATTGTGTTCTTTTATGAAAAAGTGTCACTTAAAATGTTGTGAATTTTCATGAGAAGATATGTCTATTAAAATAAATAGGAACAAATATTTGTAAGAAAAAGCTACCTCGCACAGAGCTTTTCAAACTCAATATTTTTATTTGTTCTTACTTGCTTGAGTCAAACTGTTTGTGACATGAACACTTGGGACATGTCAATTACAAAACCTTGTAAGGAAAACTGATCAACTTAGAAGTTTTGTCTAATTTTGAGTGCAATAAATAAAAATGTCAAGTTTGTGTGGAATCTAAGTATGTTGAGCATTCTTATAAATCTGTTGAAAGAAACTCTAATCCCTTAGAGTTGATTTACACTGACATTTATGAAGTCAACACCATCTCGTGGTGGAAAAAGTATCTCATAACTTTTATTGACAATTGCATTAGATACGGTTATGTCTATTTGCTGAATGGTAAGGATGAAACAATAGAAACGTCTAGGCAATATAATGTTGAAGTTGAAAAATAGTTGGAAAAAAAATAAGAAGTGATAGGGATGGAGAGTATAAATCTCATTTTGCAGAAATATGTTTGGAAAATGAATTTATCCATCAAACTACTGCCCTATTCACCTCAATCTAATGGAACTGCAGAAGAAAAAAAATCTAACTTTGAAGGAAATGATGGCTACATTACTTATAAGTTCAAGTTTACCACAAAATTTGTGTGGAGAAGCTATCCTTACAGCAAAAGGGAACAACAATTTTTTTTGTCTTTTCAGAAAGAAAGGAATAAAAAGTTTTGTTTGTTCAGGACACAATTTATTCCATATGAGAAATGGAAAGGAAGGAAATCCAACTTGAAATATTTTAAATGTGGGGGTGTCTAGCCAAAGTCCAAATTCCTATTCCTAAAATGATCAAATAGGACCTAAGACTGTGGACTGTAAAATTAGACTTGAGTAGTCTAGTGAAGGGTCTAAAAGACCTCGGAAAGAACAAAAGGAGAATGTTCTTAGTAAAAATATTCAGAGGTGTAGTAAATGTTAAAGGACATCTATTTCCTTCGAATCTGATTCTGTAACATATCTCATGTCTTCTGTGGACTCATCATTTTTGAAAGATGGTGTCAATAGTGAGATTGACTCAATCTTGAGCAATCCTATTGGAAGTTTGTTGATCTTCCTTCAGGAAATAAATTTTTGGATTCAAAGTGAATATTCAGAAGGAAAATGAAAGTCTATGAAACTATTAACAAATACAAAGCAAGACTTTTTGTCAAAAGGCTTTAAACAAGAAGAAAGTCTTGATTTTTTCGACACATACTCGCCAGTAACTAGAATTACATTCATTCGGATGTTAATTACATAAGTTGCGGTATATGACCTCCAAATTCATCAAATGAATGTGAAAATAACTTTCTTAAATGGAGAATTGAAGGAGGAAATTTACATGGAATAACTCGAGGGTTTGTGGTTCCTGGTAAAGAAAACAAAGTGTGCGAACTTGTTAAGTCACTTTATGGACTGAAACAAGCACCCAAACAATGACATAGGAAATTTGACCAAACCATGTTGGCAAATGAATTAAAGAATGATGAAAATGATAAATGTGTTTACATTAAAATCACAAGGTCATTGTTTGTTTGTATATTGGTGACATGTTGATCATCAGTAGAGACACTAATGACATAAATGCTACTAAACGTTTGCTAGAAAGCAAGTTTGATATGAAAGATATTGGAGTTGTTGATGCGATCTTAGGTATAAGAATCCTTAGAACTCCATAATGTTTAGCATTTTTATGGTCTCACTGCATTGAAAAAGTACTTGACTAGTTCAAATATTTGTATTTCAATATTGTCAAGACTCCAATAAATGTGAGTTTTGCATTTCAAAAGAGTGAAGGCGAAAGTGACTCATAATTGAATTGTGCTATAGTATTTGAAAGTATGATGTATATCACGAAGTGTACGCGATCAGATAGAGCATGTGCTATTAATAAACTGAGTCGGTTCACGAGTGATCCCATTCGAACTCATTGAATGACAATGAAAAGAGTTTTGGGGTATTTAAAACATATTCAAAACTATGTCTTGCATCATAACAAATGCCCAACATTATTGAAAGGATACAGTGATGCAAATTGGATCACCAGGATCAAATGAAATAAAATTCACAAGTGGATATGTATTTACTTTTGGTGGAGGAGCAGTCTCTTGAAAATCTTCCAAAAAGACATGTATCGCTAGCTCTACAATGATCTCTGAGCTAGGTGCTCTAGATAAGGCCGGTGAATAAATTGAAAGACTCCGGAGTTTCTTGATATATATTCTTTTTTGGCCCAAACCTTTGGCATCAGTATGCATACACTTTGATAGTCAAGATGTAATAGGTAGGGCATGTAGCATGATGTATAACGAAAAGTCTCGTCATGTAAGACATAGACATAATATCATTAAAAAACTACTCTCTAGTGGAATTATCACAATTGACTATGTAAAGTCAAGGGATAATGTGTCAGATCCACTTACAAAAAGGCCTAATTAGAGAGAAAGTTGAAAGATCATCTAAGGGAATGGATTTATGGCATGGGACAAGTCATCATGGTGGTAACTCTACCTAGCAGACTGGAGATCCCAAGAGGTTCAAGGAGAAAAACAAAGTTGTGACTGACGGTTCGGCATTGTCAACCAACTCAATCCATTCTCATGATGAAGACAATGCTCAGGAACAAGGATACAACATTAAGGCTTGTTAATGAGTTACTAAAGCTTAAATTTTTTAATGATTTGCTAAGTTTGGCAGATTTGACCAAATAGTATATCTACGCAATAACACGGTTATAAATCACCTATGTGAGTGTGAAGTGTAAGCCGTTTCAAAGAGGATGATTGTCAAAAGCCCATCTCTCTATACACTCATGAAACCAGGAGGTGTTCATGGCTGAAACGAACACAACCGTAAGAATCATAAACGGTAAAGGGTTGATTGTGTGACATATGGCTGTCTAGGTATACACTAAAGCTTGACGGTTCAGAGATATTAAATCTACTGATTGACCGAGTATATCTGACATATGTTCACTATGAAAAGTTTAAAGGGAAACCTACTTATCCAGATGCAATTAATTCTTGCTTGTAAAGTACACACACTTGTCTGTTTCTTTGTCTTGGAGTCATTCCCCATTCATGCGGGGGATTGTTGGGTTTTAAAATGTGTGAATAGAAAATGAAGAGTTGCGATTTTTATGAAGAGTTGTGACTTTTATGAAAAGGTTCGACTTTTTATGAAAGGTTGTGACCTTTCCGAAAGATTGTGACTTTTCCAAATGGTTGTGACCTTTTTGGTAAGGCACAATAAGAACCTTGAGGGGACTTCTTCTACTACTACTAAATCTAGTATTCGAAGTGTACTTTACTGCCGTTGAGTGGTTCGCTGACACTGTGATTTTAGGTACCGATACACCGGTGAATAAGGTCGTTCTTTCCTGCGAGGATATATTCCATTAACCTCATATACTTGAGGGGAATAATTTTCTTAAGGGGACATTGTGCATTCAGTGGGCTCGATTTTCTTCTTTGAGAAAAATATTTTGTATATTGTTTCTGATTCTATTTTCTCTACTGGTTTGATTTTCTAGTTCTGAAAATGCTCTTTAAACTTTGTTGTTTCTTATCAAGTTCTTCAAAGCTTTTGTTCTAAGTATTTTAGGAATACAAGATGAACAACACTTTCTCTTTGACTTGTCCTTTATGGTCTCTCTTAGGCCTTTCAAAGATCGTTTAGGTAGTTTCCTTAAGACTCTCACAAAAGTAACATGTCCTAATAATACTTACTGACTTGCCTGATCCTCTCATATCATTATATATAATATGCTCGATTATCAAGGAAAATCCACCTCTTAAAGAAAGTCTTCAATCACTTGAATAAAAAAAATGATTTATAGAAAATATGAAGGAAAGGAATCATATCATTTGGACTTTGAATAGTATTTCAAATCATTAAAATTGATTGAATCATGATATTAGGATAATGGATTGTAATTTATTCTTATAATTCAATTAAAATGTATGTTTGGATGAAATACTAATTTTTTAGAGAGTACATCGAATTGGTATAGTCGTTATCCTTCTAATATAATAACATAAATTTTCTGAGCAATTGCAGTAATCAAGTTCATAAATATTTTTAATACAATAAATATTACTCCCTCTGTCCTTAATTACTTGTTCACTTTTGAATTGACACACATATTAAGAAAACAATTAATGACATAGTGAGTTTATCATTTTACCCGTATTAATTATGAAGTGGATGAAAAGTTCTATACTTTTCAAAGTAATTACTCATTTAATTGAGGATATAATAAGTAAAAAAAATTGTCCTTTTTTTGATTTGTCAAAATGGACAAGTAATTAGGGACAACTATAAAAGGAAAAATGGTCAAGTAATTAGGAACAGAGGGAGTATATATCACACATACATCATACTCAACGAAATTATTTAATTTTAAAGGGGATTTTCTACAATTTCGTTAATTTAAAATATAAATTAGGTATGTATGTCCGTTAAAAGGCTCTATTCAAGTGTTTGTTAGTCCTGTCCTTTAAAGAACATGAGTATTAACTAAATGTAATCATCACTAGATCAAACAGAATTAGTAAATACTTTGCATTAATAATCATTTAGTGATGATTTCTATGCTGATTTAATCATAATTATAAAGTGAACTCAAAATTATTAAGAAATCATGATGAAACAATTATTTAACTCTATAAACAATAATAAATTTATCATATAATTCTTTAGTAGGCACTACAAAAAAAAAAGAAGTTGAAATTGTATGCTAACTTCATAGTCAACTTATTGATAGATAGTATTTTTTTGGATAATTGCCGCTAAATTAAATAAGCGATCAATTTTATTTGGTTTGGTTATGATTTTGTTCAAAAAAGTTTGAAGAAATAATCAAATTGAACCGAAAAATTATATACATATATTTTATTATTATATGTACATAATATATTATTTTTATAAATAATTTTAAAGATCTTATATTTTTTTTTCATACAAAAATATTATAAGTTGCTTATGAAAGCAAAAATACCCATGGTGAGAATATTTATCTAAATGACTTCAACGTTCATATATATAAGTGTTTATGATAATTTTTTGTAAGATTGAAAATGTCACTGTCTCTACCTTTTAGGCCAAAATATTTAATTTGAAGATTTTCTGTAATGATAATTATCTTTCATTTTTAGTGGATTATTGTCACTTTTTTCACGTTTTGAATGACTTATTTCTTTTATTTTTGTGTATGGTTAATAACCGAACCGAAACAGATAAAAACCAAGCCAATAAATATATATTATATTTGATTTGATTTTGATACTTTTAAAACCGATTAAATTGATTTGATTTTTGATTTTGATCAATAACCAACACAAATCAACCTGTAAACATCTCTATGGACAACTCTTATTAGACAAAATGGTATTTACATGTTGGCACTAATTAATGGCAAAATCATACTAGCCCAGTTTTATTTTTAGTGTTGGGATTAATTAAGGCCTAACCCATTGGTGATCCCTAAAATTGGCAGGATGTTTCACTTAGACACCTTAAGTAGGCGATATTCATTTTAGTCACCTCATATAGGGTCCCGCTATGTCATTTTGACACCTTTTTTAATATCAGCAAATATATATAATGTGTGTGTTACACAATGTAACACCATGTATCCTAGATAGACCAAAATGCAGATTTTGAGAAGTTGCAGGTGCAACCCACGGTTGCCATCCACGGACCGTAGGTCAGACCACGGCCCATGCTGGTGGTCCGTGGTTCACCACTGCAACCCTTCTCCAAACCCAGCTCAGAAATTGACTAAGTCTCGACCCACGGATAGACCTACGGTCCGTAGGTCAGACCAAGGTCCGTGATTTGTGTCCATGGATCAAGACTCCTTTACCCAGCCTCTGACACTGTAACGACCCTAAAAACAAACTAGTGAAACTAGAGCCTCACATGTGAGTTTGGAGTTGAGAACTTGATGAAATGATGAGAAATGGCCGTGACGTCCGGAAACTAGTCATTTGAACTAGTGAGTAGTAAGGGTCAACTTTAAATGGTCATATCTTTTAGCTCAAAATGAATTAGGTGGACCTTTACCTATCCAATTAAAGGTCTCTGAGTCCTCTTTCCAACGCCACCGAGATTGCCCAATTCCGACCTTGGAGCAAAAAGTTATGCCCGAAATAGTGAAGCACTGTCCAAAAGGACGAGTTTACCCGGGTTTAGTGAACACTTTTAAGTTTAACTTTGTGGGTCCTTAATTCTTTTCCTAAGTTGAGTTCTTATTATTCTTTGCCTTTCCTAGCAATTATAAAGCCCCT
>JAJOOO010002519.1:0-11388 GCA_029582685.1 Solanum piurae
CCTCCGACTTTTCTTCTTCCTTTTTCAACTCTAAACCCCTTATTTGACTTGGTTCTTTCCCCAAACAATTAGAATCAACTATACCACCAATATATGAAATATTCTAATCGAATTCACACCTAAAATCATGGATTCATATCACACAACTCGTCAACAATTTCAACGAATCAAGAATTCAAAGGAACTTTAACAAACTCATCAAGAACTCAATTTCAAAGCTTTCAAGAACTTAAATTCACTGAAATAAATCATGATTGGCGCGTGGGTGAACTAAATCAACGCTATGTGATCTCACATACCTCGTAGGGATCACCCTTGATGAAATCCACAAGAGATTCTTGAAGATATTGACGATTCTTGTTTCTCTTCTCTCACACCCTAACTCTTTTTCCAAAAGCGTAAACTGACTAAGATCAGTTTAGACCCCAACTAATTACCAAGAAAACGAAATAAAATAATTGGTTAAGGAAAAGACCACAATTCCCTATTATATCTGGAAGCACACATAACTCATCCTGATCTAGGAGTTATGGTCGTTTGAAGTTGACCAAAAACCCAAACTTAACTTAACCAATTTTCCAGATTTTTATTATTTCCAAAAATCACTCTTTCTAATTCTAGCTCTTCTAGTTACGGGGTGTTACATTTTTCCTCATTTTTCATGAAAGTTTATTTGATTTAATTTGATGAATAGGAGTAAAAAATGATAAATTTATTGTAAATATATTTATGTGGATGTCCATAACTTCAACGTGTAATGACATCATAATGTATAGTAACTCCCAAACCTCCATGACCTTCCCCCTTGGTATTCCTCTATATCTTACATGGTTAATGTATCCATTACATTCATGGTTAATATCATATTTATTACAAACCTTTTGTATGCCTCTATGTAATATATAAATAGAGGCATTAGATTTCATATTTGATACATTTGAAGATTTAGTGAACACTTGAATACTTGAAAGATTAAAAAAAACTTTCATTTCTTGTCTCCCAATTTCTATCGCTTTCAACTTCTATATTTCTTGTCTTATTTTACTTTAATTTTATAACATGTTATCAGCATGAGTCTCTAATATTATTTTCGTGATTACTTTTAAGTTCTTCTCGTAAAAGAAGAAAATATAATATTTACTGTCATCTCCTGGGTACTGCTGTGAATAGTATTTCAATGCTTAAGATGTTGTGCAGTGCAAATTACATGACATAAATCATGTAGTATGTTTCAATTTTCCTCCTGTTGATTTATGATTTTTTTTCCATCCCGTTTCATGTTAAAATTTATGGATAAATTATAACTTCCAATTGATGATATGAATATTTGTTGTAAACTATAAATTTGAATTTCAAAATAAAATAATGGTGATAAATTTTTGAGGTACTCCTTAAAAAAAATGGAATAAATTGTAAAGGAATATAGTAAATGACAAAGTTGATCACTAGTGAATTCATTTTGGAGCTGACAAATGTAATTAATTATTTTGTGTGTATGTTTGTCGACATTTAATCTATTTATTATTTATGGTGAAAACTGTTTAGCATCTTAGTGTATCAATAAGTTGATGAATCAATAAAAAGGTTTGGTGCATTGAATATTATTTTTATTGGAGGATAATAATAGAATATAAATAGTTTGTTGCTCCTCTGATTCCTTGATTATATTTCATATGTTATTGAAATTTAATTGTGCAAATAATTACAAAATGGGGTGATATTTTAAAGGTTTGAAGGCGAGTTCAAGTACACTTGGCCTATTATATCATTGGTTAAGGATAAGACGATAGATTTAAATCTTATCGCACCAAAAAGACAAAATAATTTGATGAACTCTTACACTTGGGACTGGAGTATGCAGCAATCTACTCCATTTGAATTTGATATTGGAGTCGAAGAAGAAGCTGCAATGCCCGAAACTGCAGAGAACTCAGCTCCTGCAGCGGCTGATATTCCATTAGCTCCTGCTGAAATTTCACCAACTGCTGAATCTTTACCAGCAGCTCCAGAAGAAATTGATGCAACAGCTCAATCTCTTCGTCGTGTTCGCAGAAAGCCCGCGTGGATGGTGGATGATGAGGTAAAAGAAATTAATATTGTTAATGATGATGCAATTACTCATTTTGCATTATTTGCAGACTGCGACCCGACAAGTTTTGAGAGTGCTGTTAGAGAAGAAAAATAGAGAAAAGTGATGGATGCTGAAATAGAAGCTATTGAAAAGAACGATACTTGGGAGCTTGTTGATCTTCCTGGGAAGCAAAAAACCATTGGTGTCAAATGGGTCTATAAGACGAAGCTGAAAGAAAATGGTGAAATTGACAAGTATAAGGCACGGTTGGTGGGTATGGGATACAAGCAGGAGTACGGTGTGGACTACGCTGAAGTTTTTGCTCGAGTTGCAAGGCATGACACTATCAGAATGCTAATTGCGTTAGCGGCACAAAATTTGTGGCATGTATTCCAATTAGATGTCAAATCAGCTTTCTTTAATGGATACTTGGAGGAAGAGGTATTTATCGAACAAACCCCTGGTTATGTTAATATTGGTAATGAGCACAAAGATTATCGATTAAAGAAAGCCCTTTATGGACTAAAACAAGCTCCACGAGCTTGGTATAGCCGCATTAAGGCTTATTTTCTGAAAATGGGTTTTCAAAACTGTCCATATGAGCACACATTTTTTGTGAAAATTGGGGAGAACGGAAAAATACTCATTGCGTGCTTATATGTTGACGATCTTATATTCACGGGGAATAGTAGTGTCATGTTTGATGAATTCAAGAAGTGTATGATGAATGAATTCGAGATGTCCGATCTTGGTAAGATGCATTATTTTCTTGGTTTAGAAGTGGTGCAATCTGATGAAGGGACATTTGTTTCTCAAAAGAAGTATGTGCGAGAAATTTTAAATAGGTTTGAGATGCAGAAATGCAATCCAACCAACATTCCAGTTGAGTTTGGTTTGAAACTTAACAAAGTTGGGAGCGGAAAGAAGGTGGATAGCACATTTTACAAGCAAATTATCGGTAGTTTAATGTATCTAATTGCTACAATACCAGACATCATGTATGTTGTTAGTCTTGCAAGTAGATATATGGAGTGCCCGACTGAAATGCATCTCCTAGCTGCGAAGAGAATTCTGCGTTACCTACAAGGAACCAAGGATTTTGGAATTTTCTACATGAAAGGAGAAAAGTCAGATTTGGTTGGCTTTACTGATAGTGATTATGCTGGAGATCAAGATGATAGAAAGATTACTTCGGGTTATGTGTTTATGCTAGGTGCAGGGGTTGTGTCGTGATCCTCTAAAAAACAAACAATTGTCACATTATCAAGTATAGAAGCTGAATTTGTTGCTGCTACATCTTGTGTTTGTCAAGCTATTTGGCTTAGGAGAATCCTTGAAGAGCTGCAATTCAAGACGAGAAGAGCCACTATAATATTTTGCGACAACAATTCAGCCATCAAGTTGTCAAGAATCATGTGAACCATGGAAGAAGCAAACACATTGATGTGAAGTATTATTTCCTGCGAGATCTCAATAATGAAGGAACAATAGAGTTGCAGTACTACCAAAGTGAAGATCAGTTGGCGACATTTTTATCAAACCTCTAAGATTTCTCCCTTTTAAAAATATGAGGAGGTCGATGGGTATCGGCACTATGGGAGATTTCAAGAAGCTGAAGTTAAACTGAAGCTTACATGCTTTCAGTTTAAGGGAGTAGTCTGTTACATAGAGTCCTATTAGCAAATAGAGTCAAGTTATTTCAGCTTTGTCCTAGTCTTTAGGGAAGTAGTTTATCATGGCTTTACTTCATATTTTTTAGGAGTTAGTGGTTCCAGTTTTTAGCTTCAAACGTTATGTATTTGTCATATAAAATCTGCAGTTGCAGAGCACTAAAAAATGCAGCAAAGTAGTTCCCTTTCTTCTCAACGTTTTGACTCGTTTTCTCTGTTTTTGTTTACTGTCTGTTTCATTATCTTGTTTTTGTTTTTAAAGAGATCGTCATATTATCATTCAAGCTATGCCAAGAAATTAACAAAGCAAGTGACTCAACACATAGAAGATGTGTGATTTTCTTTGAGAACAAAGGACGAGTTTCAATAAAATTGAAATGATCAATCTCCGAGTCAATTTTTTTATTATGTAAATGCATAATATTTATTTGATCCACATAAATCTTGATCATAAATGAGATATCTGTTTACATGTGGAAGCACAACAATATTTTCACATTTAAAGAATCAAACACTAGTAACCACTTCTTCAAAATCATGCAGAAATGATATTGATCTATGAAGTAAGTAGGGAGTATGTTTGGTTGGAATCATGACCTGCCATATTAAGGAAATATGTGATTTTCTTTTGGAAAGGGATATTCTAGCCACCATATACGAAAATAATGTATAGCTCGATTAAAGGGATGATACAATAAAAGGAGACCGAATAAAACATATTTCACAGAAATTATTTTTCACACATGATCTTCAACAAAATGGTGGGATAAACGTTCAAAAGACCCGTTCAAGCTATAATCTTGTAAAATTATTCACTAACGATTGTCAACATCAATATTTGAAAAGTTGAGATATAAGACTGTAATGCATTGTCTCCGAGATGTCAAGTAATATTTTCATTAGAGGGAGTAAATACATGCTGCACTCTTTTTTCTTTGGCTTAGGTTTTGCCCTAATGGGTTTTCCATGCAAGGTTTTTAATGATGCAATAACCAAGGAGTAATACAAGATATATGTACCCTTTTTCCTTCACTAGAATTTTTCTCACGTGGTTTTTCCTGATAAGGTTTTAATGAGGCATATTATCAGACATTCAAGAGAGAGTGTTGTAATATATTTATGTGGATGTCCATAACTTCAAGGTGTAATTACATCATAATGTATAGTAACTCCCAAACCTCCATAACCTTCCCCTTGATATTCCTTCATAACTTACATGGTTACTGTCTTCATAACTTTCATGGTTAATGTCATGTTTATAACTAACATTTTGTATGCCTCTATGTAATACTATAAATAGAGGCATTAGAGTTCATATTGGATACACTTGAAGATTGGTTAACAATTGAATACTTGGAAGAATAAGAACAACTTTCTTCTCTTGTCTCCCTATTTCTATTGCTTTCATCTTCTATATTTCTTGTCTTATTTGCTTTAGTTTTATAACAAAATTTTAAATTTTAGTCCTTGTGATACTTTTTAACCATTTATTTGATGATAGGAGCTAAGAGAGTAAAATTAGAATTTTATTTAATTTACTTTGATGAGTAGGAGCGTAGAGGGTGTATTTAAATTCAATTGAATTTAATTTATTGATTAGGAACCAAGTAAATTTCAAATTTTTATTCTTGTGGTATTTTCTTAATCATTTCATATAGAGAGTAAATTATATCTAGACTGTTTTTAAAAATGACATCATTCTTAATTGTGGATTATCAATACAAATTTAATACAATACATGAATGATTAAATGAGTTAATAATTAATAAATTTTAAAATTTGTGAAATCTTCAGATTCAAAATATCACGAATGACTATTTCAATTAATTATAAATTGAAGGTGCTTGATAAAATATTATAGGGATTAGTATCACAATTTTTGATATTTCAGGAGCTAAAAACAAATATAGTATGTAACAACATAAAGTTAAAATGACTTAAAAAATATTTTTGACTCTTATAAATACTTATTTTACTACGAATTCAAGAAGTTTGACCAAAATATGAAGGTCCAATTTGAAAGTCAAACCACTTATACAAAGGATATCTAAGAAGAGATCCAAAATATTCTACTACCATTTATGGAAAATTAATAATAAGATATCTAAAATATTCTACCACCATTTATGGAAAATTACTTATTATACATGAGTTCATTCTTACCAAACAATATGATAATTGATCACTATAAATATACTCGTGGTCTCAGTATCCTACATCATATTTTCTTACATTCATAAAGTAGAAGTTATTCCATTAAAAGAAAGATTAAGGTCACTAACATAGAAAGGATGTTGAAAACTCCTATTAAAAAAAACTGAAGATTGTTGAACTTCTACAACTAGGCGAAATCTTGGAGGCATGAAAGAAGTTGAAGATGTGGCGAAGCAACAAATGGAGTGTGTTATTGCATTTCCATATCAAATCCTTGGAAGTGCATTGGCTCCTCCTAGGGATGAGTAAAAAATTTCGTCAAGTTTCAATGTTGGACCAAATAGGTTTTATTAAATATATCATATTTATGATTTGAATTTTATTTTTCAGTATGTTTATCCTAATATGAAATGAAATAAAACTTATGTCATTTATTTAGTGTGTGATAATTTTTCATTTATTTCAATGTCAATAAATGAAAAATTAAAACATACTAAATAAAAGACATAAGTTTTATTTCATTTCATATTAGGATAAACATACTGAAATGTAAAATTCAGATCATAAATATTGTAAATTTAATAAGACCTAGTTGGTCCAACATCGAAACATGATGAAGATTTTTACTCATCCTTAGAAGGAGCAAATGCATTTCCAAAGATTTGATATGGAAATGCAACACCACGCTCCATTTGTTGCTTTGCCACATCTTCAACTTCGTTCAATTTTGCCTTCACGATCTTGCTCAATTGTTGAAGCTCAACATTCTTCAATTTTTTGAATTCCATACATGTGTAGATTGTACGATATTATTTTCATAATTAAGAAAATATATTTTGTTGTGAATTCTAATTTTAACCATTAGTATCAAGAACAGGATAATCAAGATGATTTATCAAAGGAGAAAAATTCAATGAGACTCAACTATTTTGAGTTGAAATAAACAATTTTGTAAACATTGACAACAATAAAGAATCAAGGAGGCAACAAGCGCTGAGGCCTTGCGTAAATGCTGAAACACCAGAAACTGTTCTAGCAGCATTTTAAGAGGTAGAATATTGATAAGAAAGGATGTTGCAGAGATGAATTAGGCAGTGCTTAAACTAACAGTCTTATATAAACATTGATAAGAAAGGATGTTGCAGAGATGGAGGCAATGCTTAAACTAAGAGTCTAATTAACATTATTCAAGGCTGAAACCAGGTAGTATTCTAAGTGTTTGCTTTCTCTTCTCAGAGTTAAATTATCTACTCTCAGATCAACATTTGAAAGTGTAAATTTTAATCATCAACATGAAAAAGATTTCACATTGCGTTGTCTTTTTAAAAATCTAGATCAAAGAAAATCAAGAATATACATGATTGTTGTCTTCAAAAGGTACCTCACACACCTGCCACAACTCTACTACTACTACTACTACCACTACTACACTCTACACCCGTCATTTAAACACTTATATGTTAATTAACAAGCAACCTATGATTAATGTTCCTACAGGTTTTTGACGAGCATAGTAATGTCACACGTCTACAATTATAATTATGAATCACTAAATGACTGTCAACAACATAGTAGACGGATATTTTGTCAAGGACGGCATTGCATGGCTAAAACGATATTTTGAATAATCAAGTGACTGCCGATGATGCATTACCACTTTGCATATATAAATAATGTGTACGTATGCATGATATGTGTGTGTATACCAACAGTTCAAACAAGATGCTTCACCTAGGACGTACTTCTGATAATGTATGTGTGCATGTATATTAACAGTTTAACAACATGCTATTACTAGCCAATAAACAAGTCTCGACAATTTCTTAATTTGCATTCAAACAAAACTTTATACAAAATAGATAAAATATTGGGTATGTGCGCGCATGGACAACCACTATGCATCTAAGAGATGCGAGTTAAAAAGTTCAGTTGTTTTAATATAATCCATATTTTCTTATACTTCTCTTATTAATGATTGTGAGTTGTTAATTCAACAAATGGGAACCCATAGATAATCCATATTAATGTTTCCAAAAGGAAGAAGGGGAAGCTGATGCGTAAAATAGATTGAGAAAAAACTTTTGATCGATTGAATGATCCTTTGTTTATTATACTTTGCGATTCTTTAAATTTTCTCCAAAACTTATTGATTGTATAACTAACAGTAACATAGATATTCCTGTCAATGGTACCCAAACAAATTATTTTGCAGCATTAAGGGGCATTCATTAAGGATTAAAATTAATGGCTTAACTTTCCTCTTGCTTGATTCAAATTTCTTTATTTCATTGATGTTGTGTTTCTTTTTGCATTGGTATAGATCTCTTTTTTTTTATGGTGAACAATTAGAAAGAAGTTTCTTTGATGATGAACAGCATGTACACGCTTGGTGACCAGCCACATTCATCTTCATCAACAATGGTGCCTGGCTCTTGGCTGAACCCCATAAACATATACATTCTATATAAAACAATTTATATATATTTGTAGACATCTTGAGTCTAATTTTCTCTCGGCAATAGTAGTGAAGGAATATAATTGATATACTAATTCTTTATAAATCTACTCATTAATTATACTTTAAAATAGTTTGATCATATCACAATATGATTTTGATATATTTTTGAGAAAGAGTTTCTAAAACATGATTAGTATGACAATCGAGTATGCCATCAATGTTTAAGCAGTATGGTATTTACTTATGCCACCAATGTTTATGAAGTATGACTTTCCGAGTCATGAATGATCATATCACAATATGATTTTGATATATTTTTGAGAAAGAGTTTTTAAGTATGAATTGAGCAAGAGTATAAGAGAACTAAGTATTCCCAAATGTATCAATTTTTACATTGAAAAAAAAAATTGATTTCTAAATGAGTTATGAGTTCAAAAGATATTTCAAGAGCAGTTACCTCTTTTAAGAGGGTAGTTTGAGCAATTATCTCAAACCAGAGGAAGAGTTATGTTTTTATAAATATGAGCATGAGTTATATATATTATTGGGAGTAGTATTGAGCACCGATATGGGGACGAGTTCAGACAACTCAAAATCCTCATAAACCATGTATGCCAATATGGGTAAAAGATCATACTTTTTAGATGATTCCTTTTGCTTTTAAGCATAATTTAGTGGATCCACTTAGTTGAGGTGTTCTATACCCCGGTAAGGTAAAGGACAGTTTCGGCAGCGTGGGCAAGACATTGTGTCATCACCTAGCTCATAGTGATGGTTGTCGGTTAGAGAATCTCCCAATAGAGTTAAAGTGTATTTTTATATATCACTTATTATGTTGAGTTCATAGATGAGAAAGTATTTTGTAAAGATTTAAATGATTTAACTCGTTTATTTCTCTACATTCAGCTTAAGTACATTGTTATCTATTGCAGTCCTTTCTTTCAATTATTTATATTACATAATCGTACATTCGATGTACTGATGTCATTCGGCCTGCATCTTTTAAGGATGCAGATATAGGTTCTTAGGATCCTCAACAAGAGTCCATTGAGATCACTTCATCCACTCATCAACTTTTGAGTGAGACCTTCTTGCTTCTGGAGGACTCCAATTTTATGAGTGATTAGTAGCATTTTGAGTAGTTGTGGGTCTTGTCCCAAAACTCATCTTTTTACCGTAGAGGCTTCATTGATATAAAGTTTTACGGTTGTCAAATATTTTATTTAAAACTTATGTTTCATACTCAGTATATACAGCAAAGTTTTGAGATTCAATAAACTATTTTTAAACATTTCTTTCAATTTGATGCTTATGTATGCTTGAGTTAGTCTTCCGCTTGTAGTCAGCCAGGATGAAGGTTTGCTTGAAGGATATCAATGGTTCTCGAGTGCCGGCCATGTCTAGGGTGTAGGATCGGGTCGTGAAACCTTTGGCGGTGTTTCTAGGATAAATAACTAGGTTTCAACTTGAATGTTTTCTCGAAGTATAGCTGCCTGAGCCTTCTTTCCATGATGTGCTTTGCCTAGTGTTGCTTCCTATGCCATTTGCGCCTTCAAGGTCGGTATGTGTTAACTCTTCCCCATGGCCAGCGCACATTAGTTAACATGCGCTGAGAGAGAAGGTTCAAGTATTGATTTATTATTTAACTATATTGGGATCCAAAATGTTCTATTACCATTTATGAAAAAATACTTATTATACATGAGTTCATTCTTACCAAACAATATGCTAATTGATTACTATAAATATACTTGTGGTATCAATATTCTACGTACATCATATTTTTTAAAATTCTCGAAGTAGAAATTTTGTCATGGAAAAACAGATCAAGATCACTAACATAGAAAGGATGCTGAAAAGTCCCATTAAAAGATTGATCTAAGAGTGTAAATATTTATGGAAATAAATAGATAACTTAAAAAGAACCCCAAAACAAACAAAACATAAAACGATGACTCTTATAATGATTGAAACAAACAAGAACTTGACTTTTATTTCTTTACAAAAAAAACTAGAGATTTGATGAAGTAACTTACAGTGAAGTTGATAACTTGTTCGTTGGAGAATAGAAATGAAAGAGGATTGGAGGCAAAAGGATAGTGAATAAATTTGTATGTATAGTAAAATTCTCAAGATTATGGTAATACATTATGTCTTGATGAGTAGGATCCGGGAGGATTAATAATTTTCCTCATTCTTCACAAAATTTTATTTGATTTAATTTGATGAATATGAGTAAAAAATGATAAATTTGTTGTAAATATATTTATGTGGATGTCTATAACTTCAACGTGTAATGACATCATAATGTGTAGTAACTCCCAAACCTCCATAACCTTCCCCCTTGATATTCCTCTATATCTTACATGGTTAATGTATCCATTACATTCATGGTTAATATCATATTTATTACAAACCTTTTGTATGCCTCTATGTAATATATAAATAGAGGCATTAGAGTTCATATTTGATACATTTGAAGATTTAGTGAACACTTGAATACTTGAAAGATTAAGAAAAACTTTCATTTCTTGTCTCCCAATTTCTATCGCTTTCAACTTCTATATTTCTTGTCGTATTTTACTTTAATTTTGTAACACGTTATCAGCATGAGTCTCTAATATTATTTCGTGATTACTTTTAAGTTCTTCTCGTAAAAGAAGAAAATATAATATTTACTGTCATCTCCTGGGTACTGCTGTAAATAGTATTTCAATGCTTAAGATGTTGTGCAGTGCAAATTACATGACATAAATCATGTAGTATGTTTCAATTTTCCTCTTGTTGATTTATGATTTTTTTTCCATCCCGTTTCATGTTAAAATTTATGGATAAATTATAACTTCCAATTGATGATATGAATATTTGTTGTAAACTATAAATTTGAATTTCAAAATACAATAATGGTGATAAATTTTTGAGGTACTCCTTAAAAAAACGGAATAAATTGTAAAGGAATATAGTAAATGACAAAGTTGATCACTAGTGAATTCATTTTGGAGCTGACAAATGTAATCAATTATTTTGTGTGTATG
>JAJOOO010002520.1:0-16685 GCA_029582685.1 Solanum piurae
TGCAGTAACATCAAATAGGGCTTTGGGCCCATTTTCATAAAAAAAAATTGCTGCTGAAAATTTCTTGGATTTTTCGGCCCACTTTCCTGCCACTTGCACATGCTGGAATTTGTTTATGGCTTTTGGGCCTATTTTCCTTCAAAAAATCTGTGTATACACTTTATGTATACCACTATATACGGATCGTATTTTGGGTCCGTGCTTCTGCATCATTTCTGCACGTTAGCTCTTAGCCTGCATTTCATCCTCAAACTTGTATTCTTGTGTATTTTTTGCAACATGTATATCATATTCCCGACTGTATACCAAGGTATACAACATGTATATCAGCGTATTTTTCAGCTTTTGGGGGGATTGAAACTTTAAATACTAGCCCTATTTATACTATGGGAACCTGTACATCGGCTATTTGGACTCGATAAAGAGAAGCATTGGGCCCGTAAAGCCCAATCCCCGAAATGCAAGGATAGGAAGTGGAGTCCCAATGGACTCAAATGGATTTTCACATACAACAGAGAAAAGCGATCTGCTTTTTTCCTGTGATTGACGCCGTGTATTGATGCGTACAATTGCTGTATTTTGTGAACGTTGGAGGTGTTGGGTCGTGTGAGTAGTATGGGGTGCCTATAGGGTCGGGGTCGGGGTCGGGTATGTTGTTTGTATCACTGTATATATTTGTTGTTGTATTGTTATTTTTTATGGGCTGGGTTATGGAATAAAGAGAAGTGGTATGCTGGAAATTATTGAGTCAAAGGCCCAAAAGGTTTTTTTATCTGTCCAATAAGGAGTGAAATCATTGGTTATATTTGAAATAACCAAATAGATTGCAATCTTGGCCAATTGAATTAAGGACTTAGCTAAATTGAGTTTCATTAGCAAATTCGGCTAAAATCTAAATAAGATGAATTAATATAATTAATTTAGGAGCTTTTTAATCTTAACAAAATAAAATAATTAATTCAACTATAAACCAAATAATTTTTAAAATTAACCATAATGTAAACTAAACTAATTTTAATAGAATATTTAAAAATAAAATCTTTTGGGATGATTTTGAAGTATTTATGAAATATACCAATTATATCTATAAAGCTATATGAAATATATTTACTATTTATAAATTATGAAAATCGACTAAGATCACTTAAAATGACTTTGAAAAGTATTTGAAGTTTATAAAACTAATTATTCTAAATTTTTTTGGAAATTAAGAAGCTCATGAATTAATTTCTATCGGGGAGGGTCAAAATTGGGTGTCAACAACTGTCCCTCATTTTTCTTGGATTGCTGCAAGAAATTCGAGGAAAATGAAATTGACTAATCCAATTTTTACCGACCACATCTTCATCTTTTGGAAAATGGATTTGGTACGAACTTTTAGAAATTATGGCCGAACCCCAAAACTGGGTTTCCTACATATCTCAGGCTATATGAGAATTCAGGACACTTGTAGTTCGATACGCTTGATTTATCTCACGACTCTGAAAGAATTCAAAAGTTATTCTGATATCAAATTATGAAGAGACCGAAACACTTGGGAATAAGATTTAGGAGCGAATGTTGGAATACAGCCGAGTTTTCAACATTGAGCCCGCCTACATATCCCTCAGCTTAGGGAATCAGGCTGCTTGTAGTTCGACTCGATCAATTGAAAAGGAATCTCTTATGATAAGATAACCTTCGGTTGGGAAGAGCGACAAAATAAGTCGAGTATGAAAAAGAGGCTTGCAACCTGTTAGTCATGAATGTGGTGCATTTCACACCCATAATTAAGAACTTACACGGACATAATTTCCAAATTTCGTGGTGCATTGTCACTCGGATTGGGAGCTGCTTCCGGTGAAAACCAAAATTTTTCGGATGTGAAACTGAAATCGATAAACCTAAAGAAAAACCCACAGGTCTTCTGATAGGGGTGTGGTTTGATTATGGTGTTAGTCGCTTCTCTGCTCGCGTCCTAAGAGTTTGACACTCCTCTTCGGACTATGTCCCAATTCGCTGCTAAGAAAAAATTCCACGTTGTGTTGCATCCTTGTTGATGTCGTCCGCACCTGTGGTTTGACTTGGGAATTCATCCTCTTGGATGCTCTCGACAAAGACTGAGATAAAACTCATTAGCATAAAAATGTAATTCAAATGAGGAGATAGTGTCTTTTACCGTGTTGACACTTAATTGCTCTCCTTAAACATTTGATTTCAGCTTCCTCCATTATGACGTAAACCAAATAAAGCTCGTATTTCATATTTGTAATATAATCTTCAATGTACTCTTCCTTTGATATCGAAGTGATAAGATATAAACTGATGTAATAAGTTGATGGATATCTTAATGACGTTATTGCAAATGAAAATAATGATGATGATTCTACATGGGTAAGATTACGATAATCCATTGGTAGGATGATGCCGATCCATTGGTAGGATAATTTTGCTACATGATAGGATGTTGATGATGCTACTCCATCGATAGGATGATGATGATGCTGCTCCATCGATATGATGATGATGGTGCTACTCCATCGATAGGATGATGATGATGCTTCATTGATAGGATGACGATAATCCATTGGTAGAGTGATGTTGATCCATTTGTAGGATGATGCTACTTCATCGATAGGATGATAATGCTCCATCGAAAAAATGATAATTAACAATGATTCACTGATAGGATAATATTGATGAAGATCCATTGGTAGGATGATGATAATAAAGATCCGTTGGGAGGATGATGATGATGCTTCATTGATAGGATGACGATAATCCATTGGTAGAGTGATGTTGATCCATCTGTAGGATGATGCTACTTCATCGATAGGATGATAATGCTCCATCGATAAAATGATGATTAACAATGATCCACTGATAGGATAATATTGATGAAGATCCATTGGTAGGATGATGATAATAAAGATCCATCGAGAGGATGATGAAAGATCCGTCGGTAGGACAATGTTGTTCCATTGGTAGGATAATGATGATGATCCATTAGTAGGATAATGATGATGATCCATTGGTAGGATAATGCTCATCCATTGGTAGGATAATGCTCATCCATTGGTAGGATAATGATAATGAAGATTCGTCAGTAAGATGATGTTAATGAAGATGAATGTTGCTCCCCAATATACACGCATGTGTACGTGGTCGCGCAAGTAATATAGATTCTTTAAGAAACGAGTTATCGTTCCCAAGGGACTTATGATCAATTTATATTTAACACTTAACTCTACAAATGAAAGTAAAAGTAACCTTTTCAAGAGTTGATGATTGATTGTTAACTACTACTAATTATGAACTAAATAAACGTAACTAATTGTGAACGACTTTGATATAATGTTTCAAGCAAGTTAAATGAAATTCCAGGGCTGCAACATATACTGAATATCATGTATCATATTATTGGCTTAGAACTAATTTTGGTTGTCAAGTTACTGGTTTATAGGGTTGATGATATGATCCGGGTTATACGTCTCTCGTCGCCTACCCTAGTTAGCTATCTAACTACATCGTTGAACGGGGATAAATAGACTAACTGAGGAGCTTTTATATTTCATCCTATTTCGTAAAACCAAGCAAGGTGTTTGTCTGGGCGTCATTCCTGAACACTAATCACCTCAATCTAATGGGTGGACCAAACTCTCTATATTCTCTGGTCTACCTAATCCGTTCTCTCTCGATTTTAAGATTTTAGACAATATATTTATCTCTAGATGGCCAGTCAAGAAATACTAAAACAAGAATATAAAAGTAACTTATAATGAAAACCAATAATTAATTCAACAACCTTAAATAATCAACATTCAATTCGTAGCTACAGCCCTAGAACTAGGGCGTTTAGCCACTCATGCTATTAGAAAATAAGAAAATACAATAAATCATGCAATTTCTGGAAAATAGAAGAGTTAAAGGACTAAAACTTATTACAAACTTGAATTCTAGCTCTTGCAAACTAAAAAAAAAATCGAATCCCCTACAATAGGTCCCAAGGGGTCTATTTATAAGTTTAGGAAAATTGGAGACAAAAACTACTTCAACTAGGAATCCTTTTTAACACAACTTAAGCTTGAAAAATCGGGACTCCCTTGACGTGTCGCGCCTTTTATCGTGCCAAGAATATGCTCCATATGTATCAGTGTTGGCGTACCACGCCTCTCAGCTCACCTGAGAATGCTCTCTGAATGTTGGCGCTTGGCGCCTTGCGCCTAGCAGTGCGCCTGGCCCTGGGGCTTTCATCCTTAACCTCTTTTTCATGCTCTTTTGCATCTCTTTTCTTCAAGTTGACTCCAATTCCCTCGAGAGTTCCTGAAACAACTAATTATGTGTGTAAGTGCACAAGCATCACAAGTTACACCAAAAATTAAGCTAATGACTAAAGATCATTCTTCAACCTAATCGATTCATGGCACATATTGACAACTTAGGCATATAAATATGCCTAATATCAATTAAGATAAAGATCCGTCGGTAGGATAATGTTGATCCATTGGTAGGATGATAATTTTCCATTGATAAAATAACGATAATGTCCCTCTGGTTGATGGTATTATCTCATTTGATAATAGGAATGTCCATTCGGGTGGTAAAGACGATGTCTCTCTGGGTAGTTCACATTACCGCATCTTTTATCGACGGAATTCATGAATATTCTTCAAACGTTCTTAATGCTGAAAAATATAATCTCGTGTCATTGAAGATGCTTGTATATGTTGAGAGTGATGCTTTCACTTGTTCCCATTTTGAACACTTTGTTTTCGATGTAACTTATGCTTTGCTGAGAATTTAAACAAGGTGTTGTTGCTCGTATTCTGTACTCTTTATTTTTCCTCTGAAAAACTTCAATGACTTTCCTGCATCCACAGAAAAGTTATCAATTTTGGGGAGCTCCTCGCCCTTTTAACTTTTCCATATTCGTTGAATGGAGAAATATGATGAACTTGAGGCATTCTTATAGACATGCATCCACAGAAAATTGTTAGTTCTTAAAACAAACTGATCTGTGTTGCCTTTTTCAATCGCTTGCTCCTTATCTTGCTATCTTCAGTTGATTTCTCTAATCTCTTGCTTCTCAATAGACAAGGTAAAATATTTTATGCAAAAATATTTGAAACATATAGATAAAATCTTTAAGAAAAAAGTTTTCAAAAGCTGTAATTGAAAAAGATCATTGTCAAGTGTCATGTCACGTCAAACTTATATGAATGTCCTTGGTTCGAAACTTTGGTGTGTCTGATAGCTTGTTCTGGGGAATTCAAAAATCTTTAAAGCTTGGGAAATTTATGGCATGGTTCTCCCAAAATCTACTATTATAGGAAAGTCTTGTAGTTGACTCTGAAATCCAACAATGCAGTAGATTGTTGAAGTTAACTATGAACTTTAACGATGCCAAAGATCATTTGAAGTTAGTTTTAAACTTCATATCATGCTCGAAATATTTAAAATTGACTACTAACTTCTAGTGATGCTTGAAGAAATTTTTGAGGGCATCCTAAAAATTTCTGTCCCAGTTAGATGTCTTAGAGTATCTCGAACTGTTGATATATGACTTGTAGAATTTTTGAGACCCTCTAAAATTTTTTGTCCCAGTTGCAACTCTCAATGTATCTTCAGTCTAGACTTATTGGAGAGATCCTCTTTTCGAGAATTTTTGAGTCCCTCTCAAATTTTTTGTCCCAGTTTCTATTGTAAAGGAAAATAGAACTTTTGCGGGGGATATGACCGAGCCGTTGTGGCGCCTACGTATCCCGTTGAGGCAGGTATCAGGTCAAACGTAGTTCCCCCCTCAAGATTAACAGAAGTAAGAAAATTTAACTACTGAACCGATCGAGGCCGACATAGGCCGCCTACGTATCTCATTCTTGAAAATTTAGGTCGAACGTAGTTCAAATAAAAAAGAAAACACATTAAAAGGGATAAAGAGGTGACCAAGGCAGACATGGGCCGCCTACGTATCTTATTCTTCAGAATATAGGTCAGAAGTAGTTCATTACAAAGGGAAAAATTCTAAGCATAAACTATTACAAGGAAATAAAGGCTATTACAAAGAAAATATAGAAATAAGTCTTTAGACATGGTATTTTGATAGCATTTAAGTAGAACGATAACTTGTGAGATCCAATGTTCATGCTCAACCATGTGATGTCATCAAACAAATGTATCGATGTGCTCTCCAAGCAAACTGATGAGTTCTCTTTCTTGCTTTTTTGTCAGATAGGCACCAATTTTGATTTCTTTTATGCGTTCATCATTTTCCTGCTTTACTATTCTGATCTCTTCTGAATTCGGCATATCATGACTTTGAAATTGTCTGAACTCCTCAACTAGGTGTTTGGGTACCATGATCTTCTCATTATAGTCCTCAAATTCCTCTGCATCTATCCCATTTTGTTCATTCAGCTTGTGACATGACATGATATTGACAAATTTGAAAATATTTTCACTGAAATCATAGACAGATACTGTTAGATAAATATAAAGCAAGTAAAACAAATTTTCGCGATAAGAGAGGTTTTCATTTGAAATAAGAAAATAAGAACTTCTGCCATGACGATAAATCATTTTGCTTTTTCAAAACATCAGGAGGGAGATTAAAACATAGTGAGGCAAAAATTGAGTAAAGGATGGGTCTCGAGCCTCATTCGAAACACCACCATTTATTTTAGATATAACATATAAAATTGTTTATTTCTACCAAGACGAGCGAGAAATCAAAAGCGAAGTGGATGTCCAGTTAGGCATTTGCTCATTTGGCTCGCTGTCTAGTATGATTGGTGTCTCAATCATCTCTTCAAGCACAATATCACCTTCTTTGATCAAATTTTTTATTCTTTCCCCTACACTAATTTGCATTGAAAAAGACTGATATAAGTGAGGCAATTTTGGAAAAGCTTGATCGATTTTTTGGTTGTTCTGAGCCTCCTTCGGCACTAAAGCAAAAGCTGGATAAGGTGCCATGATCACAAATTTGGATTTCTCTCTTTTGGTTGGAGAGACTACAACTTTCTCAAGCTTTTCAAGGCTGACTGAGATTATAACTTTCTCCACATTCAAATCCTCTTCGACTTCAGCCATATTAATAGTCACCCCTCCATGGTTCGGCATGGTGCTGCTATTGACATTAAGAGTGGCAGTCTGAAGAATGACGACCTTTTGATCTATCAAGTCTTAAATTTTATGCTTTAAGTTGATACAATCCTCAGTAATATGCCCAATACCTCCTGAATGGTAAGCACAGTGAAGATCGGGTCTATAAAGCTTGGAGTTGACATTGATATTTTTGTATCAAACCAGCTGATTTCAATTTCTCAAAAGGTTGTGTTCGACTCTCAACCAAAAGAGTAAAGACTCTAGAAGGTTTCTTCTCAAGATTTGGGCATGGAGGATAATAATTATTTCCTAGATGTGAAGGTACTTGACGGTAGTTTGGAGTATTTTGGTGAGTTGGTGCATGTGTTTGGAAATTTGGGTAAAAATGTGTAGCTCGGTAGCTAGGATGGGTGTTTTGGTAGTGCGGGGGTGGAGTTTGGTAACTTGATTGGATATTTGAACAATTAACAGATGTAGTTTGGTAATATGGATGGGTATTTTGGTAATTTGGAGGTGGTGTTTGGTGAACAAGAGGTGGAATTTGGTAACTCGGTGGTGGAGTTTGGTAATTAGGAGGTAGAATTTGGTAACTCGATGGTGGAGTTTGATAACCTGATTGAGTATAACAAGCTGGATATGGACTTTGTGGAGCTCGAGGATAACCTTTGTAAGGTGAGGATTTTTTCAAGTGTCATTTTCCATCAGATGCGCAGGAAATAGAAAACACATCATCTCTCTTCTTTTTCAACAATCCTGAAGATTCAGTTGGGGAGGCAACGCGAGAAATCTTTCTGGTTTTAATCTCATCTTTGATAGCCTCACCTACCTTGACTATCTACACAAATTTTGCTCCAATGAGCAACATTATCCTGTCATAATACTCTGGCTCTTAAATGCGTATGAACACTTCAACTATCTCCTTCTCCGACATAGAGGGTCAAACCTGGGCGGCCTCTTTCCTCCACCTATACGCATATTCACGATAGCTTTCAGTGGATTTCCGCTTAATTCTCTCCAAAGAATAGCGATCAAGAACGATCTCTACATTGTGGGTGAACCGTTCGACAAAATCCTTAGCTAGTGCAATCCAGCTAAACCATTACCTTATCTCATGAGAGGTAAATCATTCCAACACTTCTCCAGTTAAACTTCGGCTAAAGAACCGCATTAACAAGGCTTCATTCATGCCAACTCCTATGAGTTGGTCAAAGTAGGCTCTCAGGTGCGCCAATGGATTCCCTGTTCCTCTGAAAGTGTCAAATTTTGTCATTTCAAACCCTTTCGGGAGGTCCAGATTCGGATGGATGCACAAATCCTCGTAACTCAGCCCATCAACTTCAAGAATATAATGCAGCTCCTTCATGGATTTCCTGATCTCTTCTTTCATATTAAACTTGGCTGCCTCTTCCTTTGACCTCCACTCTCTCTCATGTTCCTCATTGTGATCAAGCTCGGAACAATTGACATATGGTTCGTTTGGAATTGGAATTTGAAAAGTAGTATTTTAAGGCAATGGCGGAGCAATGGAGGGATTCTGGGTATTTTGAGTGGCTTGGTAATTTTGGGGGAAAGTCTGGGGGTTGGTATGCTGATTTTGGTGATGAGGAAAGGTTTGGGGATTGTTAACTTTTTGATTTTGAGGGGGAGGGAAAGCTTGCGGGTTGGAATTTTGATGAGGAGGGAAGGTTTGGGGATTGGTACCTTGAGGAGGAGGTGGTGTTTGGTAAGAGACGGTGACATGATGGGGATTTAGGGCGGTTAGATCGATGATTGGGGTAAGGCTGACAATTGGACAGGGTTTTGGCCGGTCCGGTTCCCGTACGGATAAGTCCGGTACCGGTTGAACCGATAAGGGACCGGTCTTATAGGGTATCGAAACCGGTATTGAAATGGAACCCAATTTTTTATCCGGTTGATCCGGTTCGGTAAGAATCGGTTCCGGTCCGGTTGATCCGGTTCAACGATCACTTCCCATTTTAATTTTTTTTTAAATAATTGAACGTTAATTTATAGCCGTTGGGCTGGGGCCCAAAATGGCTCAAAACAGCCCCTCACCCCTCTCTAGCCCCTTAACACTATAAATATACTCATATTTTTTCATTTAAATCACAAATTCACAAACTATTTCATTAACATCTTATAAAATCTCTTAATTTTCAATCTCTCATAAATTCATAATTATTATTTTGTGATATTGACTTTGAGTTCGGATTTTGGAGATTTATTAGAAGTAAATCGGAAGCTTCAATTGGCATCTCTCAATTCCGGCTTTGTTTATACGTCTACTTTTACGTAGACGTTCGGTACATTCATTCCAATTTTTTTTTTTTTTTTTTTATTAATTAAGTTATTATATTTTTTTGTTATATTATCTTGGTTGTTTTTCATAATATTTAATTATTTTAAACTTGAACATGAATTCAGAAAGAAATAGTGGTAAAAGACCAATGTCGGAAGGAAAAACTAATAGGGGAGGAGGAAGTAGTTCTAGTTCTAAACATTTTCCACCTAGATTTAGAGTTAATACTAATGATTATACTCATGTTGATGAAACTTCTTTTATATCACGAGGACCTATTGAATTTAATTCTTAAAATGAAGTACATCATGAGACTTTAAATAGATGTTTTACTAATTTTGAGGAATAATTAGATTAATAAGTAGAAATAAATGAGGACGATGATGAGACCCCTACCCCTTCTAGTCCGGCTACCAAATTACCAGAACAAGATGAAGTCTCCTCTTTACCTACTTTTTCAAAGACCATTGTACGTGTTAAAAGATCTTTAGTATAAAAAATTTTGGTACAAAATGAGGAAAAAACTACCGTTACTTGCACAAAATGTAAATTGACCATGAAACATGTAACTACGGGTACACAAGGGGGAACGGGACGACTAAGAACACATTTGAGAAAGTGTAATAAAGAATTTAGTCGCCTAGATGATATAGAAAGGGCTAATAGAAATGGAATACTCATACCTGAAAATTCTATTGGAGTTGGAGGTTCTAATATGGTTCAAAGTGTATTAAATATGACTAACCCGGCTAGCCGAAGCACACGACACCACACATATAGTAAAGAAAAAGATTGTAGAGAATTAGCTAAAATGGCTGATGTTTGTGGTTTGCCTTTTTCGTTTCCTTCACATCCTGGTTTTGTTCATTATATTCGGGAATTGTACAACCCAGATTATGAAGGTATTCCAAGAAGTACAATTAAAAGTGATCTTTTTAAATATAAAAAAGAGTATTGTCATTTTCTTCGTTGTTTATTTGTTTATTATGATGGTAGATTATCTATTACTTCTGATATGGGACGTAGTCCTAATGGTAATGATTATTTTACAATTAATGTCCATTGGATTGACCATGAATGGAACATGCAAAAACTAATATTAGGGTATAAATATGTTGAAGAAACTAAAACCGGTTCTTATATAGCAACAAAAATAAGCTCTATTTTACAATTTTATGGAATATGTGATAAAATAATGAGTGTCACTTTAGTTAATGCTTCTAATGATTTAAAAGTAATTGATTATTTAACATGTAGACTTTGTCCAATTGATAATGATTCTTTTCATATTAAGTGTGCCGCACATGTGTATAATTTGATAATAAAAGATGGTATTTCTCAATTTGGAATTTCTTGTGAAAAAATTAGACTTGCTTGTAATTGAATTTTTAAAGCTAAAATAAAAGCTAGAGTTACAGAATTTAAAAATCGTTGTAAAGAATGTGGACTTGCATATAGAAAAGTTTCAAAAAAAGTATGCACTAGATGGAATTCTTTATTTGAAATGCTTGAAGTTGCTTATATTTATCAAGAGCCGGTACAATTAGTTTTTAATGCTCGTAATGCGGACCCGAATTTAAGAATTGCCTATGAAAATTGGAAAAATACAAAAGAACTTATTGAATTTTTAAGTATTTTTTATAAAGCAACAAATGCTGCTTCTGATCAATATTATCCAACTATTTCTTTTGTTTTAGTAAATATTTGTGCTATTTCATCTGAATTTGCAAAATATAAAGGAAAAGATCGATCTAAAGATTCATTTGCTTTTATGATTGATAAATTCAAAAAATCTTGTTTTCCTATTCCTCAAATCTATTTGACTGCTACTACTTTCAACCCAAACTACAAATTAAAAGGTGTTGAAAGAATGGTTTAAAAGATTTATGCATATTTAGAAATAAAAGATGATGAAACTCCTAGAGTTGAGGATTGCAAAAATAGCATATATACAAAAGCTAGAGAGTTATATAATACATATAAAGGTATGGGAAAAAATATTCCAATAGTTGAACCTACATCTTGTAGGCCTAGAAGTAATGATATGGATGATTGGATGGATGATTATCTTGAGCTTGAATCCTCTACTAATAATGATTTTGAGTTATATTTCAATCATGCACGGGAAATGATTAGGCATGAAGAAGGACAACTTCAAACTCAAATATTAGTATGGTGGAAGAATCGTGAAAATCAATTTCCGACACTTGCTAGGGTTGTTCGAGATGTGCTAGCGATTCAAGCATCATCGGTCGCTTCGGAGCAAGCCTTTAGTGCGGCGAGATTTTTATAATTGGATATCATCGATATTCCTTAGCAAAGGATAGTTTGGAAATATTGGTATTGTTTCGAGATTGGGTCAATGCAGAAAGAAGAAATACCGGACTACCACAATTAAGTAGCCAAATAGAAGACGAAATAGATAAAATATTTGGTGATAATAGTGATGATGGCATGGAAGCAATGGAAGAAGAACGACAAATACAAGTTCCAAAAAATGTTTCTTTTGAAATGATACAAAAGTTACGAAAAGATTTTAAAAAAAGTTTCAATTGTTAGTACAATTATTAATATTCAATACCTAGATTATGTACTCTTTGTCTCTTTCTAATAATTGTATTGTACAATTTATTTACTTGAATAAATATATGGCTATTCACCTTGATTTTCTTTTAAAATAGTCTCTTATATTTAATCCAAGTCATTTTATAAATTTAATTTTCAACTATTTTAATATTAGTTTAAACTTTAATATAAAATTAAATTTTAAGGTTTAAACTTTAAATTCAATATATACTTTAAACTTTAAAGGCAATTTTAAACTTTAAATTCAATATAAACTTTAAACTTTAAAGTCAATTTTAAACTTTAAACTTTAAACTTAAATTCAATTGAAACTTTAAAGTTTAAAGTTTTAGATTGAAGTTTTTTAATAATATAATATTATATGATAATTAAAGTTAATAAAAAAAAAATACCGGTACACAATGATCCGGTAGGAACCGGTTCCTATCTGGTAACTGAGGGACCGGGCGGAACCTTTGGGAATTTCTGGTAAGACCCGGTTCCGGTAAATAAATCCGATAACGAGGACCGGTTTGTTGATCCGGTCCATTCCAATTGCCAGCCTTAGAATAGGGGATTTTGAGCGGGGTTAGAGGGCGGGTTGTGAACCTGTTCCGCGCTTGGTGGAGGAATGTGGAGTGGAGATATTCCATCTCCTGGAGGGTTGAAAGCGAAAATTGGATTAGGCAAATTTTGTTTTCTTTGCATTTCGACGGGATGAGTCACTACAACATCGGTCAGGCCAATCTCGACACTGTTATCACCCATTACTGCCTTTCTTTTTTGCAAACTTTGATCGGGGAAGGAATTTTTGGGGGCCTTAGATCTTGTGAAATAAGGATGAACAACCAACTTATCAACACAGATAAGTTCTAAGTACCTGGCAAAGAAAAATAACTCAAAAGATAAACGTGTTAGTCTATGTAGATGATAAATAATACAAAATATCACACATATGACCACAAACACATAAGAGTTTCTCCACTTGAAGATAAACTAGCCCACATAATTAGAGAAATGACTGAATAGACATGAATTTATCTATTTGATTTTAAGCTTAGTGAATTGGAAACGTCAACTTGAGTTGAGACGAAGGTGATTGTCTCTTTCATTGTTATATTTCTGATTTTCGATTGATATGAAACTCTATTCTCCTTGCAAGAGTTGGAAAAGATAAAATTTCTCAAAATAGAGATCGATCCTTGAAAGGTTGCCTACGTATCTCACGAGGGAGAATTCAGGTCCTACGTAGTTCGACCAGATTGAATCTCCTTCGATTTGAGATTTTTCTTTTTTTGATGAGAAAGTAAGATTTAAAAAATGAAGTTCGAATTTTGCTGTGAAACTAAAGACTCGAAGAGTATTTGGACGCACTTTTGATAGTGACTTGATATTTGTGCTTAAAGGGTTCTAGAAAATAATTCGAAGATGATCGAGCTACAATATCTTCAAATAAAGCAACATATTCACACAAGCAGTTATAACACATAAGCAAATATTGCGCGTTCTAAACAAATATGTGACCCTTTTGTGCCAAGGGTAGGCCTAGCGATTCGAAGGGTGTATAACGTCGTTTGAAACATTGTATTGCCTCGAAACCCAAATTTATATAAATTTTACGAATAAAACTGAAAGGAGATACATAATAGGAAAAAGAGACACAAATGATCAATCCCACGCAGGGGTACAATCCTAAACTATGCTTCCATGGACGGTCCTTCTTTTTGATTTATTGTCATCTCCGAATATCTACGCTTTTGGATGAAATGGTAACTTGATACTTCTTCGATTCGAACAAACTGCTAAACTCCCAACCCCAAAAGACAATGTTTTGTCAAATAACGTATACATCCTTCAAATTTAAACACATAAACATGATTGTCTTTTATTGACCAATGGGTCAAATCGACACAAGGTGGGCTTCTAATGGGCCCAACACGCCTTTGGTGTTGGGTCAACTTAGTTCAAAATGCGCTAAATCTGGGATTTGGTTCCGCTTTACGCTAGTTGACTAAGAGTGGTTTTGAAAGACCGGGAACCCAAGTGGACAACTTAGGCTGGAACTCACAACACTCATTGGACGGATGATGTACCAATAAATTGCCGATTATTCTGGAAAAGGATCGAGTATAAAAAGTTTGGCTGCGATTATGCAAAAAATCGTCCTTAATATACTATACATACAACAGAAAATACCATGAATACAATGACAGTTATAGCAATTTAAACACATTAAGTACAGATAAACAATTCAACAATTAATAGCAATTAGTCAAATAGTCAAATCTTGTGGTTAGAACTTAATTAATATCCAACAGAGTCGCCATTTTGGTTTTACTCGAAACTATATTAAAAAGGAAAAATGACTAGGTTTTCAAAAAATCGATTAAACTATTGATTCAAGAGAAATCAAATTTCTAAAAGAAATAGAGTCACCACTTAATTTTTTAGTAAAAATCAAGAAAAAACATAGGGTTTCAAAAGACTCAAACAGATAAAATTAATTGAAAAAGGGTTCGAGTTGAATGTACTTTCCGGGAAGGTGTTCGGCTCTCAGAATGTTCGCTATTTGCGGTTGACAGGCGATTTGTCTAAAATCACTTTGACTAATTTTTTAAAATTTTAACTAAGTAAAAGAACTCATTTATTATAGGGAAAAGGGTCAAAAATACCCCTCAACTTTGGTTTATTATTTGATTTTACCCTCGCCGTTAAAATGAAGTTAAATTTACCCCTCCCGTTACTAATTTCACCAAAATTACCCTCATTAGACGGAATCCCCAAAATTGACCCATTTACCCGAATTTTAAAAAAAAAACCTATTCCCTATTTTTAACCCAATGACCTGACCCCTCTAGGATAACCCGGTTAACCTAATTAACCCAATGCCCTATTACCCATTCCCATTTACCCATTCTTTCTCTTTGAATAGATAATCTCCTTTTCTCCCAAATTTTCCATTGTTCTTCCTGCATCTCTCTTTCGTTCACCTCTGACTCTCTGCCCCTTTTGGCATGATTTTTATATATGGACGATGCTCATTTGTGGTTTCACAATCACTATGATAACCAACTTTGTGCTTTAAGCACACTAAAATCAACAATGACACTCGTGATCCTCACTGAAATCTCAATTACTGAGCAATCTTTGAACTGATTATCATGACCAAATACATATGGTTCCACTCTTATCTGAGGTAGCCAAAGGATTACCAAGACCACTACATGAACAACAAAATATCGACGATGTGTGTTCTTTCAATATCCTTACCATTTTTCCGTTTGATACTGACCAAATATGAACAGATCCATCAACAGAACCTGCAGTAACATAACCATCATTGGGACTAATACAGGATCGTCCCCAATGAGATGCAACTCGATTTGCATTTGATCTGAAAGTGCCACAAATTTCAAGGGTGTGAATATCCAACAGATTGTGCAAGTTGTCTCTCCCACTGGTTAATATCATGTTTCCATATTGAGAGAGTGAAACTGAAGTAACAACCTGTGAATGTGCAGCAACTTCACACAGAAGCGTGCCTGTTTGCACATCCCATAATCTAAGATTATCATCAACATGACCGGAACAAAGAGTCAGTCCATCCGGAATGAAAGAGAGATGCAGGAAGAACAATGAAAAATTTGGGAGAAAAAGAAATTATCAATTCAAAGAGAGAGAATGGGTAAATGGGAATGGGTAATAGGGCATTGGGTTAATTGGGTTAACCGGGTTTCCTAGAGGGGTCGGGTCATTGGGTTAAAAATAGGGAATAGGTTTTTTTTTAAAATTCGGGTAATTGGGTCAATTTTGGGGATTCCGTCTAATGAGGGGTAATTTTGGTGAAATTAGTAACGGGAGGGGTAAATTTAACTTCATTTTAACGGCGATGGTAAAATCAAACAATAAACCAAAGTTGAGGGGTATTTTTGACCCTTTTCCCTTTATTTTATTTATTCATTCATTCCTATTATTTTTTAGGGGAAATAAACTAAATGGGATCATTCTAAAATGATGTAACTACAGTGTTGACAAGACCAATATTAAAAATAAAAGCTAAGTAATCAAAATATATATAAAATCAATATTTATATTTTTTGAATATAAAAGAGAGAGATGACTATCTTTGGGAATTAATCAAGCCAAATCGAAAATCAAATAAATTGTTAACCAACAATAATAATTAACAAGAGTGAGGAAAGAAGTAAATTTCCAGATTTTGAACCTGTCCTAAGTTTAAAAAATTAGTCCCAATAATGGACTTGGGACCAATTCTTTCAAGGACATGCAGTAACATCAAATAGGGCTTTGGGCCCATTTTCATAAAAAAAAATGTTCCTGAAATTTTCTTGGATTTTTCGGCCCATTTTCCTGCCACTTGCACCTGCTGGAATTTGTTTAAGGATTTTGGGCATATTTGCCTTCGAAAAATCTGTGTATACGCTTTATGTATACAACTGTATATGAATCGTAGTTTGGGTCCGTGTTTCTGCATCATTTCTGCACGTCAGCTCTTAACCTATATTTCATCCTCAAACTTGTATTCTTGTGTATTTTTTGCAACCTGTATATCATATTCCCGACTGTATACCAAGGTATACAACATGTATATCATCCTATTTTTCAACTTTTGGGGGGATTGAAACTTCAAATTCTAGCCCTATTTATTCTCTGGGAACCTGTACATCGTCTATTTGGACTCGATAAAGAGAAGCATTGGGCCCGTAAAGCCCAATCC
>JAJOOO010002521.1:0-27692 GCA_029582685.1 Solanum piurae
TACGTACCTCAATTATTTTATTGAATACCTGTCATTTTCCACGGCTAAGAAAATGTAAAATATCTTATAAAATAATCTAGATACGAAATGATGATTTTTAAGAAGTTATGAAACTATCATATGTTATATGTCTCACAAGATTCTCAATTATGTTGAATTTTCCATTTCAAAATACTATGGCAAATTTGATTTCTCCTATGAAATAATTATATCAATGATTAATACATGAAGTAAAGAACCATTATTATGCATATATTTGGACTTTATATGCATTTTAATCCACCTACAATCATACATTTCTATAACAATTATCATCTCTATCAATATTTTATCATCACAATTATATTTTTTGTGAAGCCGATCTGTCATGTTATATTTTATCTGTAATAACATTTCGCTATAGTTAATAACAAAATTCAAGAGATTCAACAGTTAAGCTTTGGGAAACTTACAGAAATCTCACTAGTTTAGGAGCTAATTATTTAGATACTCTTTAGTTTGTAATATTACGAATCTTACCAGATTTTGGTGTGTTCAGATACATGTATCTCGGGATACATGGGGTAAAAATTAGGTGTAATTTGTTCTAGATACACTATATCCAATTCACTACAACAAAAACAGATTTTAGCGGCAATAAATATATTAACAAAGAGTGATAAAGCCATTACCGACATTAGTTAATTTTTATTGAATACAGTGTCGCTATAGGCTTTAGGGACATCTACAAAGAGTGCTAAATGTTGCTAAAAATATGTATTTAATGGCATTAAGCTATTGTCATTAATTAACTACCACTAAAGATCATTTTTGATGTAGTGTGAGTGGATTCACATGTATTTATGATACATAACAAATCTCACTTGTCTCTCTCTCCCAACTCGGTTGACACTCTTTTATGTATCTTGTATTTTAGATACATACTAGATACATATAAATACATCTACCTGATGTGTATCTAAGATACATGATTATCTCGCTCGCATCCCTTTCCATCTAGCTATTTTGCTATTCCAAAGTACCAATCTTTCCCTTTTGCTTTACAAAGATCACAAGTTAATAGAAAGCCCATATACTTCTTAGGCTGCGAGCCCAACATCAATCATTTGGATTTTAGACTGGACTTCACAAAATGGCCCATTTGAAAGAGACTTTAAGGCACATTTTTGAAAAACATTTTTATGTACTATACTGTGTAACTAGGTGAAATTATATATTTTTCATGTATAAATACTATATATTGACTTTTCTTAGCTTCTTCGTGGTTTACTACTCTATATTTTGACACATTAATTGAAAATTTCGACTATATCACTGACTAACCGTAAGAAATTCTCTTGAAGAATGCAAGAGTTTCATTTGAAATATATTAGGTATAATTAAATATTTGTAACATTAATGATTGATTAAGATGTAATCTATCAACTCTTGATGATGACTTTAAACTCTATATTTTCATGAATTAGAAATAAATAATTACGACCTTAGGCAATTGAATTGAATGATATAAGAAAAAATCTTTCATAATTATTATCTTTAATAATTGACAATTTGACAATCACACATGTGTCACTTATTAATTAAAAATCACATTTTAAAATGATTGGTGTTATAAAAACAAAAGAAAATATGATATTATCATTCGACGGATTCTTAAGAGTAAATTATGTATTTTATAAGAACTTTTTCTAGTTAAACTTCATCTTTCAATATCAATATAACGATTCAATAAATTTACTATCGACTTGATATTGAACATATTGGATTGCACACTAACTCTTATCTTTGTTAGAATACTTAGTTTATTAGCACAGTCAAATAAATAGCTTTACCATTCATTGGCCATTGCCAAGCAAACTACAAGTTAATAGATGTTATATGAATTTGAATATGTCGTGATCTTAATATGAATATTGAATATAACGTGAGAAACTAAAAGAAAAAATCTCTAGTTTAAAAATATGAAAATGCTTAGCTGTGAATACACGAATAAATGTACATAGTATTGTGTGCATAGTTGACTGTACTGTCCAAAGAATATTTTGTGAACACTGCTCCAAAAAAATATAAAAATTATTACTCCATCCGCCTAACAATAGTTGTCTATAAGTTCGATAATACCTGTCAACTTTATGAAATCAATGAATAATTTTATACTTAGTTCCTAATTTATATCCTTAACATTAATTATAGTCATTTCCCTATCACATTTTTTAAAACATTATATTTATTATATTCAAAGAGCGATAGAGTAAAATTTGCCTTCTATTTATAGTTTTTTAAGAAATGTGTAAAGTTAATAGTATACAAGTATTGTTGGACAAAGGGAGTCTCAATTTATTTTTTCAAGGTTTAGGGAGGAAAAAGGGTCTCAAATTTGAGCATGTATTTTGGAACCTAATCAATTCGATTTGTGCTGAAAGGTCCTATTTTGGGGGTAAAATATTTCTTACTAAATACAATTTTATGTCCAAAGCTCGAAGCAGAGACTTTTAAATTAAGAATAAAGTATGAAGAAGTTCTTGTTACTTCATCGTAATCTTTATAGAGAGCATTTATTCTTTTTGATTGAATATAATATACAAATTCCTTGGTTAAGGCATATTCGAATTTCTAAATGCTTTCACCTTTACTTTTCTTGATGTCAATGTTTGTGTCCCTAACACAATTCATATGAACCAATACTAGGTTTTAAAGTTTTTTTTTCGGAAATTAGAATTATGATGGAGTGATAAGTAAGACGTTTTATTTTCAACATGAGACTTAAATTGTGAGACTCAAATATATTTATTGATAAAAAACAATCTTAGTCCAATTAGTGCTTTATTTGATTTTTTATAAAATGTATTTCTTATATTTGCTCTTAATTCTTTTTTCATATTATATGTCTTTAAATTAATACACATCCAATTTTCAATTTTCTCTGTTTTTGCTCATTGCTTCTCCAAGGATCACTCCCCTGCGTTCTCTTTGCACAGAGGTGAGTTAGATTTTGCAGAATCTCTCTAAAGTTTCAATTTTTCTTTCAAGAATGGTTATTTCTTCTCAAATCTTTGCATTATAAAGATGCCCCTTTTGGTATTTCTACTTTGTTTCCTAGATTCGATCTTCAAAAACCCATCTTGATACTTCCCATCAATTGATTATCGATAATTTGTCATATTTAGAGCATACCCTTTTCGTATTTTAGGCTTAATTTACAGATTTAATGTTCAAAATCTTATTTTGATAGTACCCATCAAGTTTGTTTGCTCTTGAATGTTATGATTTGTTCTTGTTAGTGTGAGCATACCCTTTTTGTGTTACTAACTTTGTCTTTCAAATTCCCATTTTGATTGCTCTGTCAAATTTGTTATATATCTCTTGACTCTGGAATTGGTTTTAAGAAAATTTGTCATAAATTGTAGTTCCAAGCATACCCTTTTCAAATTTCTACTTTTTTTCTCTGATTAAATGTTCAAGATCCCATTTTTTTTTGAGTCCCCATCAGTTTTTTTTTCTTTCTGTTTACTCTAGTATTGGTTGTGAAAGTTGGACATGATCCTACAACCTTAGAATGTGTGTTTCTACTTTCATTTTCAGACTGAATGTTCAAATTTGTTTTCTCTGTTCACTTTTTTTAGCTTTGTAAAGTTTGTCATATGCTCGCCGCTTTATGCTTGTCATAGACTCATAGTCTCTATCAATTTTGTGTTTCTGTTAACTTTGGTATTGGTTTTAGAGACTTTAACTTAAGTGTTTTTGTGCAGATTCCAATTGGTTTATAGGTGATTTTAGAGGGAGCAAGAGGAGGTAAAGGAAGGATGGGTTACATAGGGGCTCATGGAGTGCAAGCCCTTCATAGGTACAAATACAGTGGGGTGGATCACTCCTATGTTGCAAAGTATGTGTTGCAGCCCTTTTGGAGTCGCTGCGTCAATTTCTTCCCCCTTTGGATGCCGTAAGTTTTTCTCTGAATTTTCTGATGATTACTTTTTCCTTGGCAATTTGTGCATGTCTACAAAGTACACATTATGGGTGTTTAAATTTCTTGTGTTGTGTAGTGATATATCTTATATAATGGAATTCATTATTTACTTCTTTAGTGAACTCACAGAGTCTTGCTGTCATTTGGCAAATTGGAGTACTAGAGTTTCTTTTATGACTTGCCAGGGGGGAAGAGAGGATAAAGAAGAAACTCTTTCTGTTAGGAATTATAATATACGATGACGTGGAGATACATAAGAATTTTCAGGATGAGTTTTGTCTATGGACAGTCTAACAGTCTTCCACTCGTAGAGTGAATTGCTTGAACACCCTAGGATAGAAGAGCAGATCTAAAAATTGAAATGTAACAGAAGTATTATGAGTGGAATCGAATGAGGGATATGGATCCAAGGAACTTTCTTTTCTCGTTTTCTATGAATATATAGAAGGCTGTATTCTATAATGGTGATGTCAATAAAACAACTTTCAGGATCATAGTTATCAAAAGGAAATAAAAAAAGCTTTCAGGATCTTGGTACTGAGACAAACTTTTTGCCACTCATAAAGCCTCCTTAATGTCGAAGTTAATGATAATGACAATAATAAATAAATGAACAATTCGTTATGGAAACTTTGGGAGTATTGGGAAAGCATAGGCCATTTCCTTCTGTGACATTATAATAGGCTTTGATGCAGTTTCGTACATACTTACATACACACATATATATAAACACACACATGTACGGAGTGTATACTCATCAGGTGCCAGAATAAATAATCTAACATGAATTTGTTACCCGTTTTAACAATTAATTGATAAGGCTTTAGCTTGGTTATCATGCTGTATCTTTTTCTCTGTTTCCGGAGTTAACTGACCATTGTTTTTTGGTGTGCATGTTCTGTATATGTTCCCCAGACCGAATATGGTACGTCCCACTGTAACCTACGATCTTTGTTGCAATGTTATTTTTCTCATTAATGTATTCTCTGCGAGGTCTGATAAATAACTTCCTTTGTAGATTACGCTTACAGGATTTTTGTTCTTGGTCACATCTGCGTTGCTCGGATATGTGAGTTGGACTTTGTATCTCTAGAACACTTATCCATTGAAGTTTTTGTTAGTAGATGGTTTTTTGTTACTTTTTCCAAGTGGAAAGGGGATGTTTTCTTCAGCCTCTGCTTTGGTTTTTCCTGCTTCTTGTTTTGAAGTTTCTCCCTTCAGTTGAATCTACTATATATTCATGAATGGTGTTTTTCTTCGCTCTCGACCTTTCAGGAGGTTGTTTTTCTCTCAACCTTTAGTACTGCATCTTTTCTCTCTTCATACTACTCCTTCCCCACTACATTATACCTCACATCAGCAAGCAAGCTATCGCCTGTAGGAAGGAACTTACTTGCCTCCTCCACCCCTTTCTTTAACTGCATAATACTCTCTCTGTCACTAAATATGTCGGGATCCTAAGTGCTCACAGGAGAATCCACAGGCACACCATGCAGTGCAACATTTAGTTGTTTGTGGTTTTGCTTTTAAAAAGTTTTTTAATTGCATATTCTAATTCTCTCTTACTGGATATTCTTCTCCCCAGATTTATTCTCCACTGTTGGATTCACCTCCTCCAAGATGGGTTAATTTTGCGCATGGATTGCTTCTCTTCCTTTATCAGGTTTGCCTGTCTTAGCCACCATCCTAATCTTCTCAATTTGTTCTTGTAGCATAATGTTTTGATAGTCGATATGTGTTTCACAGTCATGATTATTTTAACCAGGTATGTACTCTTTGAGTTCCATGTTTAATTTGTACATAGAATTGTGTTTTAGTGTATTTTAAATTGGTGAACGTAGAGGATAACGGGTGTCATTAGGTGTTCTTTTCAACTTTTTTGACTTTGGATGGGTGGGAAACATAGGCTGTTACAAGTAAATTTTTTAGGGCACGGTCCAATCTTTTAGTTTTCCATTGTTTTTGCCTCGGCATGTACGTGATCCAATTACCACATCCTGTGTTGGTCTAGAAGCGACACTTTAGATAAATTTGTATCTGAGAATCACTTGTTTCATTACCACATATGGAATGCTCTTTTATGAGTGTATTTTTCCATTGGTTATTTGTAGTAGCATTTGAGGGACAATTTTAATCTTTATGTCATGTGATTTTGACTATGTTACATGACTGTGGAATGCACATTTATCCTATATTGGTATGTTGAAGTATTTGGCATGGGTATAACATTTTTATGTTAATTTTCCTGTTATTTTGAAGAATCCTAGCCTACCCATGTCACAGTCATTCGATATAGTTACAACAAGGTAAATACGGATCGATGTAACATAGGAATTTTACCTTTTAATCACACACACACACACAAAAGGGAAACATTGGAGTTGAGGCATATGGTTTCTCTGCATAACTGTCATTGTATGTGGTTTGTAGTTGTTAGAGGTCTCTGAGAGTATTCGACTTTGATGCACTGATGAGAGTATTCACTTTTGATGCACTGATGAGAGTATTCACTTTTGGTATTCTTTGAATGTTTAGACATCAAACCTAGGTAAATATTGAAAATAAAAGAGTCGATGCTCCTGATGTAATGTAACTACTTAGCAGTTCTATAATCATGAGGCCTGAAAATTAGGTATAAGAAGTCAACATAGATCTTTGCAGATGAATTCCTGTCTCATTATGTTTAGTTCTCGTCAGAATATAAGTAATTTTCGTTGCAACTGATGTGAAAATAGAAGTCAAGTCTGCACTCTGTGATCTTTTGTTTTGCCAGCCTCCTTTGTGCTACTGTCTTAAAAAATCTGAGATCTTGAAAGTCCCAATCCCTAATGCACATCTGTGAAAGAAATCTGATAAGTTTATGCCTTGTAAGTATGTTCAAGATTGAATTAATTGGTTCAACTTTGAGAAAACATGAACCATATTATATTAACTCTGTTCTTCTGTTTAAAAAGTTTATAGGGAAATGATAAAATTGAACTGAGATCACATTAAATTCTATAAATGGAACAGTAATTACAAGAGGCAAACTTTCAAATGAATATCCACAGATTTCTAACTGATAGGACATTTCATTTCGTACGACTGGTATTTCACTGGAAACAGGGTTCACATCTTGTTCCTGGCATTTTAAAGTCAAAAGTTTTGTTATCTAATAGGGGAGTTGTCCTTTGAGTTTGGCTTGAGAATTTTTTTATGAAGAAAAGGTAACAAATATAAGACAAGCTTGTTCTATAGCACGAGCTATTAAGTGTTCTTGTTTCAAGGTCAATCTACTCACTTGTTACTGGGATGGTGGCAGAAGATAAAACTTACAGATGTAACTGTTCAGTTTATTATTTAGGTTACCCTTATTTTTGCATATAGTATGGCCTTTGAACTATGCAACATTGAGCTTATCTCGGAGCAACTTACCACTAAGTTTGTGCATAGTATTGGGGAACTGTTGGATGGACCAAAATATTGTTATCTCTGACTTTAGATTCATCTTTGGTGCTGCCCTTTCGTAGTAAAAGCTATTTCATAAAACTGTACCTTCCATAATCCTTCTTTGGAATGGCTTTAGTAATGAGATCTATTGGTTTTTTCTTCTGTTGAAGTTCCTTTTTGATTGTATTGTTTGGTTGGACTCTTAATGGATGTAGACGTTTGATGCTGTTGATGGAAAACAAGCAAGACGAACAAATTCCTCTAGTCCACTAGGAGAGCTTTTTGATCATGGTGATTGTTCCTCTCCTTATTCATTTATATATTTTATGTTATTTTCTCTCTAAGTTGCGCGTGTGCGAACTGTCGTGATTCTGATTAAATTTCTTGCTATGATTCTAATCAGATGTCTTGGCTTTCACAATTTGCAGGGTGTGATGCGCTTGCATGTGCAGTATGTCCTGTTTTCAATTATCCTTTTTCTTTCCCTGGAAAGACTTGTGACTTACAGATTTTGTGTTTCATATGAACAGTTCGAAGCCTTGGCTTTTGGGAGTTCTGCTATGTGTGGACGGGATGCTTTCTGGTTCTGGGTTATATCAGCTGTTCCTTTCTACTTCGCTACTTGGGAAAGGTAGGTTTTTATCAGTTTATTTAGTTTTTGGATATATTGGCTTAAAATATTAGAAGGGTGGATTAGTAAGCTGAAATATAAATCAAATACCGTGTATCAGTTGCAATAGCTATTTGAATAGTAATGAACTCAAAACCTCTACAAGATACATGGATTTAGAAGATAATTTGATTAAACTATATAGGAGAGAATTGCCCTGGGATTTTGGTGCAATGGCGAAGGTAATACAACACGGGATATGTGGTTGGTGGCTAGGCGCACATCACAAGTTAGAATGCTAGTTGGTTAACCAAGTCTTGTATTTAAGTGGATAAGGGTAGAGGGAGGGCCCATTTGCTCCCGAGTTTCAAAGCTGGAAACAACTGATTTCTTGGTCAAGGCAAAAAAACTTTATGAGATAGATATCTGGATCAATGTCTCATCCTAGTTTTTATGTGTTTTTTTAGTATCTTGATTAAATCTTGTTTTTGGATGTCGCTCCCTTTTGCAGCTATTTCACCAACACACTAGTTCTTCCAGTAGTAAATGGACCAACAGAGGGTCTCATGTTGATATATCTCAGCCATTTCTTTACAGCTTTAGTGGGTAAGCTTGGTTTTTCTCTCTTCCCCACCTCCTTTTGAGATACATGTGAAACTTCCCAATAGGACATCCCTTCTGATGTCCTTCCTCATTCCTGGCTACCCCAATCTATTGTTTTGGGCACATTCTACCAGTTTTCTCTATTAACAGCTTGACAATTCATGATTTCAGGGTCTGAGTGGTGGGCTCAGCCGTTTGGGAAGTCTATGCCTCTCGTGAGTTGGGTTCCTTTTCTGAACGGTGAGGCTTGCATGAAGTGTCCTTTTGTTTTTCAGCTTTTAAGTTTCTCCCCAACCCTCTCTGTGTCTCTCTCTGCCTGTCTCTCTCTCTCTATGTATTATGAAGTTCTGAGTATTGATCGGAGGTACTTTCTCTGATATGATATTTGTGTAGTTATATAGTTTATATTATGCTTTATGAACTCTGTGCCTCTATACCTGCTTTCAGATGATTGTTGCTTCCATGAGCCTATCCATACATATTATTTATGGATATTGACTATGTTTCCTATCTGTTCACAAGTTGATTTTAGTGTTTCTTATTATTCTTACTCCTATTATCCTGACTTCAGAAATTCCGACCAATAAAGCCGTGTTGTTGCTGATGGTAGTTTTTGCTGTTATTCCAACAGTCTATTGCAAGTGAGTAATTTTTCATACTTCGATGAATCTCTTCCTTTTTCTTCCATAATTCTTTCTGATAATGGACTTGAAATAGACGTGTTTTATTTATCAGATCATGGTAAATGGCTTTTTAGCAATAGGCAACAGCCATCATTTTTTCAGTTCTTGGCAATGTCCATCATTAGCATTGTAGTATTGCATCTCTTTGAATTATTAAACTTTATTCTACACCGTTTCACCTTTCTGGTGAAAGCATAGGCTACTTCTTCCATATTCATCATCTAAAGATTCTGGATTCTAGCTATTATAGTACTTTAGTTTGCTGTAACATTTAAGACTAGTTGAACAGTATTAACCTCAATTCTTTTTGGCAGTATTAACAATGTTCATAAGGTTGTTCAGGCAACAAAAGGAAGTATGTCGCGGGCGCTGGCCATGGTAAGTGTGTTTCTAAGATTATAATATGTGATTTGTGATTATAGTCTATTGTTGAATAATTTCACTTCTCTTGTTGACAGCTTTACCCATTTGTTGTTCTATTGGGAGGAGTGCTTCTGTGGTATTTCTCACTTTCAGAATACTAATTTTTTTTGAGACCATATCATGGTATTTAGGGTTGGTTGTTATGCAGGGACTATTTATCTCCATCTAATTTAATGAAGAACTATCCTCATCTTGTGGTAGTGGGAACTGGGCTTGCATTTGGATTTCTTGTGGTAATTGCTCTCCTTCTTGCCCTTGGTTTTATGCATTTTTACATTTTCTTGCTGTGCAACCTATTCTAAAATGAGATATCCAGAAAGCTGATAATTTCTGTATACAGACATTTTCTGCTCTCTTAGATGTTATGTCATCTCAATTATTGAGTATGAGTTGTTTCCTGAAGATACATGCACAAATGAGTAGTTGCAGATCTTTAGGGCCTTCTTGAATCTCATCTATTGCTACTTGAACCAATGCCATGCTCAAAATCTATTTGAAGTTCTTAAATTGTTTCTAAGTAAGGTTTTGTCTGCAGGGAAGGTTGATTTTGGCTCACCTGTGTGATGAACCCAAGGGTCTGAAAACAAATATGTGCATGGTACGCTGCTTTTTCTGATGTGGTAAATTAATTTTATAAGGTCTTTAGATTAGCCAACTGTCTAGAAGTCATCTGGTTTAAACTAATCCATCTTTTCTTTAAGTTGATATCTATGACTTACAATTTCAGCCATGGAGTCTGACATCTATATCCTCGATTAATAACTCCTATTCTTACTTTATCAAAGAGAAGATGTATTTTGCTGTGCAAAAAAAACAGATATTTTTGCCTCCATCACACACATTCTTGTGTCCTCTTTCTAGTAATGAACTTCTATACTCCATTGGAAGTTATTCCAATGAGCTCTTTTAAGGGGGGGGGGGGGGAATAGAATAAGAAACCATTTTTGTGTTGAACTGGATTGATTGGGGCTTAATAACTTGCACTTTTTTTTATTTTCGATCTATAACGTACTTGCATTTGGATTTGGCAATTGGGTCTACCTAGTCCCATTTGCTGTGTAGGTGCAATTCTCATTGAAGTCTTGCATTCTGTTACGTCAGGTTTTAAAATATTGGTCGGTTAAATCACCCCTTGTTGGTCTTTTAAATACCTAAGGTGCTCTCGCCCTCTCCCTCACCTGAAAAACAAAAAGAAACCAGAAAAAAAATTCAGACTTGTGAGCTTGCATTCATGCACCTTCTGCACACAACTCTCAACCCCTAACAGCATGCCTCCCATCACCTTAATCTCAGCTTCGGGAAGCTTTTATCCCAATTTGTAGAAATGATTAGGAGCAGCAGTGATATTAACCGAATAGTTAGGGGCAGAGGTGATGTGAGGTCCTTGGGGAGGGGTTTATAGGGAATGTTGAGGGCGTTCTGCAGGGCTGTTATGCAGTTAAAGTCTAGTAGTGGAACTAACCAATTGAATGTGGTGGTCACCTGGAAACTTACAGATTTACATAAAATTTAATTAACTTCATCAGTGGGAGAGTTAAACCTGCTCTTTTGAGAAACAATGAAGCTTCAATGCGTTGTGGGGGGTAATACAGAGGCTAAAATTTCAGCTCCCTCAGAACATTCTGACAAAAAACGTGTAAAACCATCTCTGTTTCTTAATTGACACACGTAAGTGTATGAGTTGGAGAACTGTATCCTCAGAGTTGGTCTTGACAGAGAATCCGTGTTGTTTCATTGAAGCTGATGATGTCTCCATTGAATATTGAATGAGATAGTATGGTAGAGAACAATTTATTGAAAGAAGAAGACAAGTAAATAGATGATGTTTCAAGTATTGTGGTTTCAGTGCTTTTGAAATATAACTTTATGTTTGCAGTCTCTGCTTTGTCTACCTTTTGCCGTTGCAAATGCGCTCACTGCCAGACTTAATGATGGGTAAGTTGAAACCAGTCTCATTCATTCAAGGAATTTAAGTCGTACCAGCTTTTGGAGAGTATGGTTTCACATATCACTAATATTCTTTTTTCGGAATTCTTGTATTTCTGTAAGCTCATGAGAATCTCTTCCTTGCAGAGTTCCTATGGTTGATGAGTTCTGGGTTCTTCTCGCTTACACTGCATACTCAGGTATTACATCTGCTTTAGCGATTCAGATGGATATGATATGCTGTTTGTTGAGCTATATTTGGAAAATTTTTAAGTTTATCTGAATCTCCAAACATACTTTTCTGTCAATTAAGGAAGAGAAGAATAAATTGATAGATCAGCCAATCATGAGAGCTTATGATTTAATACCATCTGCTCCATATTCTACTTGATCAAGAGATCTCCGATCAAGTGTCTTTATCTTGTCGTTTTTTAACTCCTATGAATTATTGGCTGATTATTATTATTTCTTCCCATCTTGTCCAGTATCACTCTATCTGCATTTTGCCACTTCTGTTGTACATGAAATCACATCAGCGCTCGGGATATACTGTTTCAGGTGAGAATTATTGTGCTTGATTCTTATTGTACCCTGTGCCCAACTATATATTAAGTATTTGATTTCAGCACAATATCTGGAGTAGAGTGCCTATTCTACTCAATAAAATCAAAATCAACCTGAAGTTTGTTACAAGGATCCAAGAACCATTTTTCAGTATCCTGTTTCCTTTATTAACATTTCCAGTCCTAATGCTTTTCACTTTTAAATGACAGGATAACAAGGAAAGAAGCTTGAGCCGTTTTGCGCTCTAATTTTTGGTACACCTTAAACATTTTCCTCGTTCTTGATGAACTCGAGGTTATATTTTCCTTCGGTTTGTGTATGATACAATTGTGATCTTCATGGTGTTCTTGTTTCTAGCTTTCAACCTCGGAACCACCCGGGATTGAAGTTTGGCTTTCCTTACCTAGCCGATTCCTGAACCTGGCTTGAAGGATGTTTGGGGTTCAACGAGTGCCTCTTTGACTTTTCACGGTTTGAGAGCGTTGTTTGAACTCGCCTTCAAATTCATGTTTAGTTCAAGTAGCTAAGATGAATTTCTTTTTGAATTTTCCCTTTCGATTTTAGTTGACTAAGATGTTTAACTAAGATGTTTGTCTAGGATTTTTCGATTAGTTGACCCTGCTAAAGGTATCATGTTTTAACAATATTTATGTTGTGGATTGAAGAATTGTTGGTTATTGTATTTGAATTGATTTAGATTTTTGTACTTGGAAGGAGTATAAATTTCTCCTCTCCCCTCTGCTTATTTCTTTGATTAGTTACTTTTTTTTTTTTAACTGAAATCATTAAAAAAAAGATGACCATAATATCGTAAACCACGAGGAAGGTTTCTGATGGGAAAAAAGTAGACACAAAAAAAAAAAAAACTATATTCCATCAGATCAGATGGGAGTTTTCAGTGCATTAGATACTGGCCAATATGCATTACAAATACATGTACAAGTAAAATGGACAGCTAAATTTTGTTGCTGACTTTGTATTGCTTTGAACAATAGATATATGAAGCTGATGTCGATTCAAATCGACAGTCTTGAATAAATGATGATCAAAATAACTTTGTATTAACCATCACCGTGGTGTAGTATCTGATCAAAGTCCCATTTCTACCGCGTCTTGAATGAGAGTGCTCCCTTTAGCCTGTTTAAATTGCTATGGCTAACCACCTTGGCAGTCTCAAATTAGCTTTCATGCCAAATTTGGTAAGAAAAATGGCATAGAGAAGATGCAGCAAGGACACGAAGAACGCACAGTTTATCAAAAGCTGCAAGTTTAGGAAGCAGATATATAAAACGAAGAAAACATTAGGTTTCTACTGTTCTTGCCAAATTGAATAGATAAGAAGAAATCACACGTACCAGAGTCCCGAATAAGGTGTATATAAAATTCATAGATGGAACTATCGGACTGCCTAAGGATGTGAGGATGTACGAGAGAGAAGCATGAATGTTTATCGTGATCTACAGGCAAAGAATCAAGACATGAGTGATCGTTTCATTAATAAAGAATAGCTGAGCAATTGTAAAAGAAGATCATTGAAGTTATCTATTACCAGAGCAAGGATGTTTTCTCCTATTAAAAATGAGGATAATATAACGTATCCGAGAGCACCCACAGCCCGAGCCTGCAAATCAAAACATATGTTTCTTGTTGGAATTTTCTGTGATTTATTACAACACTCTCAAAGAGGGAAAACAGTGGAGGGAGAGAACATACAAGAGCACACAACAAGATCGAGGCACCCCAACTTGTTCTCAACCTGGCGAGAAATAAAAGAGCAAGCAATAATTAAAATAGCAGACAACAGCAACATTTCATGTGAAGGATGAACAATATAGCGGATAACTTTGTATATAGTGAACCCCAAAACATCTCAAACAGAAGTCACTACACTATTAATCATTTGTGCACATGACAAAGCAATCGACCTACAAGGCTACAACTCCTTTAGGTACTTTTTGAATGTAAAATGGAGCAGCAACTGCAAATTTATGTTGTAGGGAAAAGTATCCTGTCCGCATATTTTTTTCCATTTATTTGGGGGCTCTGGGGTCGAAAGAGGGAAAGGTTCAGAACAGAGAATGGGATCAGTGAATATATATTGCGTAACACTACTGCTTAATGTTTGTCCCTTTATTTGTTACCTATTCTGTTCCTTTTTTTGGGGAGGGGGAAAGGAGGTTGTGTGTTCCACTGAGGGGTTGCAACAAGGCGTATAGCCGTTGCAAGACTTCCAGTCAAAACGGATTCCATTGCAAAGACTTAACGAATAATCATTCAGATATGAAGAGACATAACAAACTAACAACATACCTCCATAAGGAACCCATTGTGAAGCCAAGTAAACCATGCATTAGCTGATTCAGGAGAGAAGAAATGTAGCTAATTTAGTAAGAAACATCACAGAAATATGAATAGAACTTTTTTTTTTGTTGGTGGAAATACGAATAATACTTTTGTGAACATAAAGTATTGGAGCACAAGAATGGCCAACAAGGATAATAAGCAACGACAAAATTTGGCATTCACTAGCCTATAATATACATCTTCTATGGTTTATAAGACACCACTCACCATATAATTTAATGCTTTCACTGGACCAGACAAGACAAACAAGAGTACAACAGTTGCCACCTAACACGATGAGATAAATATCGTTAGAGAATATGGATGAACAAGCTTCCAGGAATAAGTGAATGTCCAATATAATAGACACATGGAGAGGACAAACCATGGTTTTCCTGCCAGCTGCGACACCCCATCTCATCGAGGATACAACAATTGGCAATGCGAAGAAACAGCCGAAGTAATTCTGTGCTACACGTAAAACCAAATTTCCTTTAGGAGATCAAAACCAACAGCAAGAAATGACAGATTATACAAGACAAGTTCATACAAACTGGTAACTGGATACAAACTAAAACTATGATGCAACAGGTCTGAGTTAATGTTACTTAACATCAAACGAAGTCATATACTAAAGTTGGATTACCAACAAAAATACAGAATGCACAACCTAAATTGGCTGGTTCTTTTCCTCCAGTACCACAAATTCCTCACAACCACCAACAGAGCCAAGCATAGATAGTAAAAGATTTAAAACTTTTGAAACAGTTAAGAAATAGAAGCTCGACTGTTTACACCATTATCACACACACAAAAAAGCTCGACTAATCAAGTCACATAAGCTTGGATGTTGGCAGCAGACAGAAGTGGAGCTAACTTACGTGAACCGAGTAGCTTTTGCCTAAGTCTTGTATATGTATTAAGCATTCTACTAAATATCTATAGATATTCGACTGTGAACCCGATTATTATATATATAGAGAGGTTTTCGTAAGAACCCATAAACTTCAAATTCTTGATCCACCTTTGGCAGTAGACATACCTAATACATGAACCCATCGATAACAAAGCTACCATTTTTTCCACTCTCACTAGTAGCATACATAACAGGATTAAGAATTCAATTAAATATATATAAACATTCGACTGTGAACCTAGATATTATTATATATATTAACTTAGAGGTTGCCATAGAAACACATAAACTTCAAATTTTGGATCCACCTCAGGCAGTAGACACACCTAATTCATGACCCTATTGATATCAAAGCTACCAGTTTTTCCTATCAAACAACTTTTCACCATAATTAAGTCCACATTACTTTAATCAAACAGTTCTTCATCTTGATTAGTTCCACTCTCACTAGTAACATACATTACTGTATTATTCAAGTACTACATTACATGATGGACTTACCTTACTGCACCAAATTCAATGGTAATTCATATACTACATCAAATTAACAACAAAAAACCCCACAAATTTCAAAATTCCAAGAACCATAAGTACCTCAATAGCAAGAGAATTGCTCAAGAGATAAGCCAATCCTGAAACAGCAGCAAACATAGCACCCTCTACTAGTCTCAAAGTCCTCTTATAAACAACCCCATCTGGAGCTAAGTACTCATACTCCTCTGAATTTTCCTCTACTTTTTCACTCCAAATTTGGGTTTTTACAGTTGAACCTTTCACATTTCTTGGCTTAAAGCTCTCAAGAGAACAATTAAGAACTAAAGGAAGAAATTTTGGTTTGTGGGTAGGCAAAAAGATGAAATGGGGTGCTAAAAAAGATGAATGGGGTAATAAATTCTCAGAAATTGAAGAGAATTTGCTATGGTAATGAAGTTTGAGGACATTCATGGTGGAAAAAAAAAACAGATTCTTGCTTGATTGTGTTCTTGATTAAAAGGTTACTGTTTTAGATAGGGGTGTTTTATGGGCTTTGGGATTTTTGGTTGGCCCATTAATTTGATTTGATTAGCCCATGTATCAAATCATGTCTAAATAACCCAATAAATTAGGATTTAGGACTAAAAAAGGCCCAATATCTATACAAGTAGTCGATTTTGGGATCACTATTTAAGTCATAACGGTAGTTGATTTTAGGATCACCATTTAAGTCATAGCGGTAGTGTATATAAATTTGCAAGTTTAGTTATTGACTCAACTTCATGCATATGCAATCAAAGTTGTAAAAGTTTACGTTTTTTTTCTGATGACCGTGGTGTTCTGACTAATCCACGGGATACCTGCCACCTTCCACGAGCAACAAATATCAAGTAACTCTGTCCACTAAGGCTAGGACAAATGAGAAGAATCACCTAGTATTTTTTTTTGTCTCCACTGAGTTTTAAACCTGAGACCTCAGAGTTGTCAACCACTTTATTGACCACTAGGTCACACCCTTGAAGTGCTTTACATTTGAATTTTAACAACAAACTTTCGACCTTTTTTTTACCTAAAGTTTGGCTCGCATATATATGTTTGAACTAGTTTTCTACATTATGTCGTAATTAAGCAGAACTGTAATTCCGCCCACCTCAGAGGCAAATTCTTGAGGTTTCTATGGACAAATACTGTTCATTGATTTAGTGTCTTAGGTAGTCTTATAAGATTATTACATAATTTGGTGAAGGGAGAAGAATGGTGAGACATGTAGGTGTTGTGGACCTAACAAAATTTGTGTATATTTTGTACGATAGACGTGTTACAGTGATAATATAATTAAATTGCAAGCTGTCATAAGTGTTATTAATCATCACCAAATGACATAAATGTACCTTTTTGTTAATTATTGTAAAGTTTAACATTGAGTCTTGTGATAAACAATACTACTTCACTTAACTTTAAATGAAAAACCCACTAACATATACATATTGTGAATTTTAATATATAGAGTACTTATTATTATAATATCCACCATACCAACAAGTGGATGACAACTTATTTCATAAATAACCTTAATTGACATATGCCAACTTAATATAGCAAAAACAACTTTTGATGGTAATAAATATATATATTGATAAAGAATGTTAAAGTCTTTATCGATATTAGTTACTTGTTATTGGATCTAATTATCTCGGTATATACTTTAGAGACATTTACAAAAAAATGTTAATTGTTTCTAAAAGAACATATTTAGCAGTAATTAAGCTGTTATTATTAATTATTTGCTGCTAAAGATCATTTTTGATGTAGTTGTATCTTCAAAATTAATGAAAATCACAAATAGAAAACCTATGTCGTGTCGTGGAATTAATGATGAATGCTTGTATCAAGGTAGGCTGATGCAACCCTTTTCGAATCTTGCGTGAACGTGAAATGGTTCATTCGCCAAGTTGTCTTTTTTAGATATACAATACTAGTACTATTTATTTTTTGGTTTCTTACTGATCACGATGTACTCATTTAGATGTCCCAACTAATTCATATTCGTATCAGGTAAAAAGTCACTAAAAAAAGAAGCTCTTTCTATTTAAATTTTTTCATTTTTAAGACTCGAACTTGCGATACATCATATTCGTATTGTGTGAAGGTTTTGTTTTAATTAAACCAACATTGGAAAATAAAATTTGGAAAGGGACACAACATGAAAAAAAAATTAAACTAACATTGGAAAATAAAATTTGGAAAGGGACACAACATAATTTTTTTTTTGATGTTTTGTTATTGTCCTAACAATGATGCACTTGAAATTGGGCGTGCAATGAGCCTGCATTGTTTGCTATAATAAAAAAATACCAAACACGATATAGTTTATGTAAACTTTAGGCGCTGACCTATAAAAAAATTGACGTTTTCGAGCTTATATTATACTTTAATTGTTTCATTTTATCTGATTTTTATACTAAAAATAGATCATGTTTTAATTATTTATCCATTTTCGTAAATCAAACTTTTCTATTGCTACTTCTTTTCTATACTATTCATAATATTATTTCTTACGAAAGGTGTCAAGTCAATAGAGGCCATGTAATACAGAAGGAGCCCTCAAGCGTGCGTTTATGCCATTTCTAAAAAGAGACTTCTTGCTTGTATTCAAAGATACTACACACGTGTGTGTATTTGCAAGGCCAAAAGGCAAAAAATAGCATGGATATGTGGTACAAACTAGTTAAAAGGTAGAAACTTATCGAGAAACGGATTTAGAATTTGAAATTTATAAATTATTAAAACGATCTCAGATTAATAAATAATAATAATTGAGTTCATCTTTTTACTACATACACATGATCTAGACAAAATCTACTAGATTTATGTAAACCTGTCGATGACACTTTAGACTTGACCCTGATTATTAAAAAAATCCGTTTACAAGGCACAACGAGTAAACCCCATGAGCTTTTAACGTTTTTAAAAATAAAATAACATTTAAAATTATAGTTTTATATGAACGCAATTGTAGATTATTAATTATTAAGTTGAATAAAATTGAGAAAATGTAAACAAAGTTAATTTAAATAGCTAGTGATAAATGCACAAAATAATATTCTAATTCACCAAATTCACAAGTATAGAATAACATATTAATATGTAATTTCTACTCAAATATTTAAAAAGAAGCAAAAATGAAATATATTTTGTAATGATGATGTACAAGTCAACTTAGGTGCACCTAAATTGACCAACACATAATTTTAAAGATAAAATATCATGTCCTATATTTGCTTATATTTCAAGAATTAAGACTCTTTTTCCTCTTATTATAGTTCACTTGTGCACTTAAAATGATATTTTTACTGGACGATAAAGAGTTAGTAATGCAGAAATTAGTTATTCAATTTTTTTTATATAAAATAATATATAAATGTGGGATTATAAGATAGTAATCAAAACAGTACCATATTTAATGTGCTATATCTTATATGTACTAATTTTAATATATGAATAAATTTATGAATAAATCTCTTCCTAACCAGCAATCAGACGAGTACCTTTTTTTTTTCTTTTTTCTCCTAGCCTATGAATTATAAATTGAATTTCATAAACTTTGAACTTTAATTTCTTTAGTTGAAATACCTTTCAAATCAATACATGAATCTTTCTACAATTTGATCAAGTTTTCTCTGACTACAAGCATAGTAAAGTGAAAACACAAGGGAAAGAAAAAAACATCACCAAAGATTATGATGTTTTAAATCAAAAATCATTTCAAATTCGGACTCTAAATATGAAAAAAAAATTAATAAAAAAATGTTTATTACTCAATAAGCTTTACATGGTGTAACTTCAAATTAATTAGACTCTAATAGAAATATCAAATACTGCAAAAAATAAAAGAAGACAACGAAAAGAAGAGACACCAGCAAAAATTGAGGTGGAATGAATAAATTAGAGATCTCGAATTCAAACTTTAGGTATTAAAAAAAATCACGAGGAAGAGTGTTTCTTCCTTAATAAGCGTTATGTAACATAAATTCAGATTATTCGTCACCCAAATACAAATATCAAACATCGCGAGAAACAAAAGCAAGACAATGGAAATTAGAAGAGGCACCACCGAGGCAGTGGCGGAGCCAGAAATTTGGCGAAGTGTGTATAATTTTTTTTCCAGCTGTGATAAGAGTGTGCAAAATTAAATATACACTCATATTAATTAATATTTAACCTCTGTACACCATATGATTTTCTAGAGAAGGATGTGCACCAAACCACCCTTCGCCTAAGGTAACTATAACGCCGTTGCACCGAGGATTGAGATGGGAGGAATAGGATTCCTTCTTTCTAATCATATCCGGATCAAATTCTAGATATGTTGTGGAAATTCATATTAATTGAGCCTTAATATAAATATTGAACACCATAAAAAAATAAAAAATGAGACAACTTGAAGTAAAATGAGTAAATCCACCACAACACGACACATATATACATCAAAATGGACTACACATTCCAATTTCATTTTTTCATGTTGAGATAGTGGCGTATAATATAATATATACTCAAATCAATATCCCTTTGATTGAGTGTCACCAAATTTTGTAACAAATAAATCTGATGAATCTAAATCAATTGAAAAAAGTTAGATGAACGTTACATTAAGCACTTAAATTAGTTAAATCCAAGAAGAAAATGCTAAAATTGTACTATATATAAAACTAAAACATCATATGGGAAAAAACATATATCCATATACTATATATATATTGCTTCTTTGGTTTTTCACCCGGTGTCTGGAGTATGTATTGGTGTTTCGATTAAATTGGGATCACACTTTGTAGGGCTTCGTTCAAGGGTGACTGTCGCAACATAATTTTCTTTTATATTCAGGGTTTCAACCCGAAGCCTCTGATTAAGAATAAAACAATTATTTCACTATGCTGCAAACTCATGTCGGTAAGGTGGACTATTATTTGATAATAAAAAGACAAACAAATAAAGTCTAAACACAATATATTTTATAATCTCGATAGATAAATAATTATGATGAGTAAGTTAGTCGAATTGATGTTAACAAGTCAGATGAAATTAATCATGAAGCTTAATAGTAGTAATTATTAGAAACACGTTTTAGTTTTATTTTGGTATATTAAATAATTTTAAGTCATACATAATAATTTCATGTTTGTAATTCACGCAGCTTTTATTTTCTCGTTAAAATGTTAGTTTACATTAAATCACTAAACTATGTTTTTTTGCAAAAATAAAACCACTAAACTTTGTCTAACTATCACAAAACGGCATTCAACTTTCCTTAAGTATTATATAAAATGACTCTAGTTAAGATGCTCACTATTCATCGAGATTTCGCTATTTAATGTTGATCACAATCTTTATTTTTCGTAACATAAATTTGAATTTTTTTAATTAATTGCGAAAGAATCTCAATCATCCCATCCCATTTTTCGTCTAACAATTTTCATGTTACAAGTTGCTAGGGGTCCAAGACAAAAATAAACATGTCAAGGGGACACGTGTATAAGGTGAACATATTTATTTCTTTAATAAATTCTAATGAAACATTATTGTAAAAAAAATAATTCAAAATAGTGGGGACAAAATTAAAAAATAGTTATGCCTCTCTGATTTGTTACTTTCAACTTCCATTCCCACTTGCCTCCTCAAATAAAACTCCATATATCATATGCTTAAAAAAAAAAATTAAAATTTAAAATTCATAAATTCAAAATTCTGAATTGATAAAAATATAAGAAACAACTAAAATATAATAATATTATTTTTACATAGGATGATGAATCAAATCAAAAGGCTAATTATTTGATAAAATCATGTTAGATTTACTTACTACATTTTTTTTCAAGTTTCTTTATGGCATTTTGCATTTATCTTTATTCTCGGTATGGTTGGAAAAAAATAAGTCGACTCTGATTGATAATAACATGAAAAATCCAATTAATTATTTTTTTCTAATTTAATACATTCTCATTTTCATTATGGAGTTTTGCATTTATCTTTTTCAGTAATAGGAAAAAAAATGAAAAGTTGACTAGGATGGATACTCACATGAAAAATCCCATTCATATTAGTATTATTTTTCCAAATAAATACTCTCTCTATTTTTATTTTTCCCATTTTTCAATATTCAAATGGTGTGAATCTAATTTGTATCCCAATTCATGTACTTCACCAAATTTCATTTCAAACACTTCATTTCGATTAGAATATACACTTTTAAACACATCTAATAGTTAACTAAACTTATATGGAAACTTGAAGGTTGAGTTGGACAAAATTTATGAGTTCACGCGTATACAAAACGTCAATAAATAATTATAAAAAAAAGATATGGCGACTATTATCTGATGCAGATATTGATCGTTTGCCCATATAAGCTTGATTAGGGGACAACGTAGTAAGAAGTGTTTAAAATACTTGTTTTAATCGAGTTGAAATGTCTGAATAAAACCTCATGAAGTATAAAGGTTGAGATAACAAATCAGACCAAGTACAAAGATCTCTCATGTTATCATCCGCTACAAAATGAATCTTTCCACACATATTTAAATTAATCAAACTACAAAATAGATACGTAAAAAAATTTGATAAAGAAAAAAAAAGATTATCTCTTCCCCTACCCCACCCCACCCCAGCCCCTCTCTATTTCTTTCATAAACAAACGTAAAGTGAAAGTCTCCATTCTCTTTTTTTTCCTCTTACAAGAAGCTCACACTCAATCCCCTGTTCATTTTCAATCTCCTTCACAACAAAATCAAGAATTTCCATGAAAGACAGAGGCAAAGCTGCAGCTACAGAAGCCATTAATGGTGAAAACACCAAAATTTCAGATTTCAATTACTCTGTTTCATCAGATATCCCCTGTATGAAACACCCAAATTCATCTCCAATTGGGATTTGTTCTTCTTGTCTCAAAGACAAATTACTCAATCTAATTTACTCCGATCAATTCTTCTCTGATGATACAGAAATAAATTCTCCTTCTGTTGAAGTTGGAAGTGTTGGGAGGATTTCATTTCTGCTTGAAAATGAAAAACAGAGCAAAACAGAGCAAGTAATCTTGCTGAGGAACAGCAGCAACAGTGTTGAAATCAAGAAGAATCGTAACGGGTTTTGGAAAATCAAGAGATTTTTCAAGAAAAATAGTGAAATTTCAGGTCCCATTGAAGGAGTTGTTTCAAGATCAAGATCACTCTGTAGCTTCAGAGGTGGTGGTGGCGGTGATGATGGAAGCAGTGATTACAGATTTTCAAGTGCAAAAATCTCTGATGTTACTGGTGGTTTATTATTTGATGATTTCAAGAATCACAGGAAAAAATGCTCGGACTCTCCAAAAACGTTGCCGATCCTTAAAAAAAACACTATTTTTAAAGGATCTGATACAATATTTTTAAAGAATCCGAGCAACAAAACTACTATGACTGATGATGATGATGATGATGGTGATTCAGGTTTTATAGATTTGAAACTTGATTTATTATCAGAGCCAAAATTTGAACATTTTTCAGAATCTGGAAATTTGAGAGGTGGATCTTGTAGAATGAATGAATATGACAGAATGATGAAAAAGGGTAAAAATGGAAAAGGAAACAGAGTATGGAAATGGATTTTCAAGAAAAGTAAAAGAGATGAAATTAATAGTAATTTGATTATTAAGTCTTAGTAATTTTAGATTTGCAATAATCTTGTTTTTTTTAGTATTAGATTTGGTTACTTTTGTTGTTAGTAAGCAAAGTAAATATACAAACTTTACCTTTACTTTTGTCATAGTATTGTTCTGTTACTATCTATTTCCCCCCTTATATTTTATTGTAATTTGTATTTCCGTTACGTCTTTTTTCTAAACTGATTTTATTATTGAATCGAGGATCTATAAAAAAAATAATCTATCTATCTCAATTTTAAGATAGATATAAGATTTATGAACACTCTATTCTTTCCTGATCTACACTAATATGTTGCTGTAGTACCTTTGATTTGCTTTAATTTTAGTTTACTTCCCTTTTTCTTTTAACTATAGTTTTATCTTCTTCTATATGCTTTAGTTTTTCTAGTTGATTTTTAAAAAAAATAGTACATATAAAAAGATGGTCTCTTTTTCTTTTGCCAAAGTATGTTTGATGGTGTGTATGAATGTCTCAGATTTGAGCTAGCTCAAAGATTTGTTGCTAGGAAACATTTTCTTTTTGGTACGTCTTACGCGAACGCAAATATGAATTAATGATTCAAAGTGAATATAAAAAAGTAGATCAAGTGCATAGGTAGTATATATATAAATTGCAGAATCTAATGGTTTTGATCTAAATCATGTATTAATTTAAAAAGTCAGTAAAGAGAGCGACAAGCTCAATTTTGGTGTAAACAAAAGTTCTTTTTTCGTTTATTGAAAAACTAGATGAAAAGAAATATGTTTTAAAATAAAATTAAGAATCTAGTTATTAATACTTGAATCGTGACCCAGATGTTAGAATTCATAAAATTCATATTCTGGCTTCACTTTTGAAGCGAATGGAAAATAAAAAATATATTTTGTTTACGGTAAGTGTTGGGAGAAGCTAAAAGAAAATCAACAAGGTGGGAACCTAGAATAAGGTAGTGGTTAAGTAGTCTTTTTCCTATCTTACGAAGATAGAGATGATGTTTTCGATAGATTGTTGATATAAGTAAAATATGACAAAATCAAATATGAAAAAAAGAGATACACTAGTAAAACAGTCAGGTTGAACATAATTGGAAAAATAATATAGCAACAACACATACTATGATAACTGAAGCAATGAAATAACAAGTACTAATAAATCGAAGAAAGACATAGTAAGTGATTATTTTAATTCAGAATACATGTTATAAAATTTATTTTACTGCACCCCCTTCCTAACGTTAAATTTTTCGCTAGCTCAAATATGCTTTACTATACTCTTACATTTTCCTTAAAAATTTTGCCTCACTCATATTAGATCCTCCAGAAATACATATTACTAAAGTTCCAAAACATAACTAACGATATTTTAAAGGAATCCGAGCAACATAACTCCAATCTCTTATAGATTGGGTCAATTCACAGAGGTTTTTGAGTCACTTTCAGAAAATGAAACTGACCCTATAAATGGGCTTTACTCACAATGGTTTTGTGGTCCAAAAAACATTTAAAAGCCCAAATCTAAACTATTGCCCTACCTTTAGATCTTGTTGTTTTGATAAAATTTTGTTTTGGTATAAAAAGAAGAGTTTTTCTATTTGTCTTTTTTATTTTTTCTGATTTGGGACCAATCTATGATCTTGACACTAAAATAATTTGTCTCAATAAGTTATTTGAATTATGAAAAATAACAATAATAAAAAAAGGAAGTGGATGATATATTTGAAAGATTTTTTCTTTCAATATAAATAGGGAGCAATTGACATATTAAAAAAAATGTGAAAAACAATACTTCATGATAAAGTCGAGGTGAAGCCAGTCTTAAAGCTACGAATTCGATACAATTCAATAGTTTTGAATCAAATCTATATCTATATTAATTTTTTTTTATATGTATACATAATTTGTTTACAATCCAGTAAGCAAAACAAATTATAGTCCGAATTTTATGATTTCGCCTCTTTATGAAAGACATCTTGCATTCTTTTGATGTAAACAACAAGTGCATATAAAAAAGAAATCAAACATAGTTGAACATTAATGTCACAATTTTTATTCGAAAATTAATATTTACGAATGTATGATATTAATACGGTCAGAACTTTCTATAACAAATATATTTTACCAAAACAAGCTCATGACTTGTTTTTCTCTAGGCATATTGTTGCAGAAGTAGAACCAAAACCAACCAACCCCATTAATGCATAGAACATTTATTTAGTAAATTAAGTAAATATTTGACCCCATCAAACCAAGTCAAAATACATAATTGAAAGTTGTCCTTCAATATATACAACATTTATAAATGCCACTACAGCCAAAGGCTAAAAATAAAAAAATCAGATGGTAGGAAAATGGTATGCCCTTTCATGCTCATCAAGGATATATAGCATAGAATTATGAACAATAAAATTAGCTCATGAAAATATGATCTGTTTAAACTGTTTAAATTTGACCGATTGAGATGTATATATATTCATGATCAGGAGCGGATCTAGGGGGTTGTCAGAGTGTTCATCTGATTCGAGATTTCTTCAATGTTTAGTGCTACACATTTTTTTGGAGGTTTACAACCATTATAAGACATAGGAGTTACTTCTCATATGAAAGTCAATAGTATATCACTTCGACTCGACTAATAGCTCGTAATGGTGCATCCCTTCCGATCAGGGACGAATTTAAGTGTCAAATTTGGGTTACCGAAATCCGTACTCATCCGGATAAACTCGATATATCATTTGTATAATTCTTAAAAATATATTAAATATAAGCTAAAGGAACCCATGCCCAAAATGACCAGATGGTTCACTGGTCTGAGGGCTTATTATCGAGATGGTAGTCGCTGGTTCGAATCCAACCAGCGCTCAATTTGCCCATTTTTTTTAAAAGGTCTATTTTATTATATTAATTAATAAAAGAAATGGCATTACAACTTTAATTAGCCAAGACATAAAATAGAAGAAAAATATATTTCAATTAAACGAACAAAAATAATAATTTTAAATTCATTATTTTTATTTTAATTATAAAAAATCCATGTAGGCGTTTGATCATTTTCACACATGAATTATTTTTTGACTTATTTAATTAACATTTTTTGAGTTTCTTATTCTTATTTCTTTGTTTTTTCGTTCACTTTAGTGTAAAACTAAGAGAAATCAAAAGAAAGAACTGTGAATGGAAAACGTGAAAAAATTAAGAAAAAATTTTAGAACAATTATTTTTGGGCTATATTGGAGTTTAAATATTATTATTTTGTGGCTATATTGAAATTTAGTTTTTATATCTATAATTTTTTTGAGGCATCTAAAATAAATTTTACAATAAAATTAGTGAAAATAAATAAATTTGACCATTAAAATAATAAATTCAAATTAGCCGTTTAATAAAAAAATCTAAAAAAAATATATGACAAGGATCAAATATACCCCTATATTAATTTATTTTTTTAATATTAATTTTTGCATTCGTTAGAGGAAAAGAGTATAGGTGAGCCATTTGTATGACATTAGGGGTATATATGAGTTACTTTCATAACAAGGTGCATGTCAACTCTAAATCACAAAATTGAGGGCTATATTAGGCCATTTTCCCTAAATTTAGATATTATCTTTAAAGTAATAGTGCACCCGTCTTCTTGAAATCCTGGATTCGTCTCTACTTTCGATACCAGGACCATTTATCATGACTTATCTTCTTGTTGCATACCTTGATCCACAATTATATCAATATTTTGAAAGATGCAGGAAAGAAAAATGAAAGAAGAAATCAAAATTTGCTTTACGAGTGTGAGATAGGCAAATCCACCTTGTATTTTCTGCAATTAACTTCATTGGATTTTCATTTCCCTTACATTGTGAAAATTGAAAATGGAATTCTTGACATACATAATACACATAACCATGCATTCTTCATAGTAATTCGGGATAATGCATAAGTACCCCCCTAAACTATGACCGAAATCCCAGAGACACACCTAAACTTAACTAGGGTCCTATTACCCCCCTGAACTCATTTTTTTTGTATTTTTGTGCACCTTTTGTGCTGATGTGGCACGTTCAGCCACCCAAGTTGGTTGTGTTTGT
>JAJOOO010002522.1:0-28574 GCA_029582685.1 Solanum piurae
AAGATATGAAACCTCGTAGAATACAATTGTAATAATGTATGTAGTTGCATTTTCAAATGTAAAATTATGTTTTGATGGTTTCTTAACCTCCCTTCAAGATTGTGTAGATTTGTAATGTAATGAAGCCATTTTATGCCAAAAAGAAATTTTGTGAAGAAGAATGTTTTTGCTTTGATTTGTGTTTATTGTAAGTCTTTCTAATGTTAAATTTGTGTTTGCTCTTCATTTGCACTTTTAGGAGCCAAAGAGAATTCTAAATGAATTGAAGAGCTTGTACAAATTTTTGAATGAGTTGTGCTACTTTATTATCATTTTATAGATATGTACTTTAAATTTGTTTTTTAAGATAAGTTGTAATTGTAAGAAATTATTTGAACTAAGGATTTTTTTTGTCAACCCGTTTGTTATTCAATCCGTTCATATATGATCCGACCCGTTTATTTATGGATATTATTAGCGTGCCTAACTTTTTTTTTTGAACCCCCTTGATTGAATTCCTGCCTCCGCCACTGCCGACAACCATCACTATGAGCCTAAGTGATGATACATTGTCTTACCCACGCCGCCAGAACTGTCATATACTTTGCCGTCATATAGGACGCCTTAACTAATAGATCCACTAGTCTATGCTAAAAAGCACTAAGGAATCATCTAAAAGTATGATTATTTATACCCATGATGACTACATGGTTTATGGAGACGTGAGTTATTTGAACTCAAACTCGTCCCTATATCGGTGCTCAATACTACTCCCAAAATACTCAGCTCATATGTTTAAAAACATAACTTTTCCTTTGATTTGAGATAATTACTCAAAAAATCTTTCTCTTAAAAGATATGGTACTCAAATTGCTCAAAACTCTTTTGGAAATCTCAGTTTCCTCTCATCTTAAATGTGAAAACATTTTACTCTTAGGAATACTTAGTTCCCATATATCATTTTAAAGAAAATGAACTTTACTCTTACTCTTTACTCAACTCAAATCTTAAGTCTTAAAACAAAGTTAAAACGTTTGTAAAAGACTTCTTAAAATATGGTCATGCCGAATTATGGACGTGAACGACTCAATGCAAGGTTTTCAATAACTATAGATAAAACTCAATACTTTGAATTCAAGAACTTCAATGATACTACTCACTTCAAGAATGCTCAACTCAGAGGGTTCATACGGAATTATGAACATGAACTACTCAACTCAAGGACTCAAAGATACTTCTCATGTCAAGACTGCTCGACTGATAGGGTTCATGCGGAATTATGGACATGCATAACCCAACTCAAGGACTTCATGGGTAACATGTAATAGTCCCATGATTAGGAATATAATATCAAATGGCTTAGAAATTCAATACTCAAGACTTAGGACATGAAGATACTACTCCTCTCATAAATGGTCAGTTTATGAAGTTCATTGGAACTTATGGGAATGAACGACTCGACTCGAGGGTCTACATGACATTATGGAACTCATGTATACGACTCTTATCATTCTCATACTTACTTTCTCAAAACTTAACTCAAATCGATTATGGATCTCAAAGGATTCACAATTGAACTCAATAAAAACTTTCTTGAACTCTACTCTTAACTCTCTCTTAAATGTAAATTATGAATTCAAGAGTTATGGTTCATGATATGAAGGATCTCGTGATGACAAAGTAGAATCATGAATACATTCTCCTCATTCTCATACTCACTTGCTCGAGTCTTGAAACAAGTTACTAGAAGTTGTAGAAGACTCCACAAAAAGACTCAAAGGGACTTTCTTAGAATGTTCGAAAGAATTCTCAAAATTTAACTCTCAACTCTAACTTGAATTTTAATTATGAATTCAAGGTTATGATCATGTTAGGAATGATTTTAGGTGTTTAGAAGTAGCTTAGAGTAGTTAGAATCGAAAAAGAGTGAAGGTACCCTTCGAAAGAACTCAACGTAGCAACCGATTGCAAACTGGACAGGGCAGGCGACGCTGGGGCTATAGGTGGCGTGGGGCACCAGCCCCTAAACTTCAGTGCCTACTTTGGGGTGCTCTGGCTGGCGCGACACGCCAGGCCCCAACCCAGAAAACCCGACGAATTTCTTTGCTCGTTTTCTCACCCTAACTCGCCTAGAATCGAACGGTTTCTTCCCCAATCACTTAGAATCAATTACTTAACATAAGTACACTGTAATCTACTCAATACAGCCCTTAAAACACTCACTTTGATCTCAAGAAATCATCAAAAACCCAACACAATAAGATTTAGAAAGAACTTCAAGAACTCATCAAAAACTCTAATATTTCAACTTCAAGAATGAAATTTGCACTGAAAAAAACATGTTTGGCGTGTGAGTGAACAAACCAAACACTATGGAAGCTTACATACCTCTTAGGGATTAAATCCATGGCGAAAATCCGTAACAAGACGCAAAAATCTCGACGAACGCTTGATCCTCTCCTCTTTTCTCTTCTTGAACTTTCAACTAAAATCCTAGGCGTATATTAAGATTATAAAACTGAACCTAATAGGATTAGACCCTTAAAACCTTACTAAAAATGAATTAAAACTGATTTGGTAAGGAAAAGACCAAAATACCCCTTACTATTTTCGGCTAACTTTCCTTAATTGGACAACCTAACTTCAAAAGGGCATATCTCACTCATCCGAACTCGAAACTTAGCAAACTTGGTGACGTTGGAAAGATAATTCAAAGACCTTTCATTAGATATCTTGTATCCCACCTAAGTCATCCTGTACTGAGATTTATGATCATTTGAATTTGACCCAAAACTTAAAGGAACTTAGGAATGACTTGAATGAACTCTCTTTAGTTCTTCTTGGAACTCAAGGTGCTACATCTAGTGACCTTAACGCTAAAGAAATTTTAATTTCCTCGGTATAATCCTACTCCCAAACGAAGGATGGTTCAAGTCTTAGCTCAAATTTTTTTTAAGGATCCTTGAATAAATATATATATATATATATATATTATAAAATCATAAAATAAATACACTTGATACTTAAGATTCAAATCTAAGTAATTAATAGATTTGTTAGCTAAAGTTTAAATAAATAAAATTAAGATTTTTTTTAGTACAAACAAATGAAATCTTAGATGACTTAGGGTGTGTTTGGTATGAAGGAAAATATTTTCCATGGAAAATGTTTTCCTAGAAAATGTTTTCTTGGAAAACAAGTGGTTTCTAACTTATTTTCTCATGTTTGGTTGGTGAGTAGAAAATATTTTCTGGAAAATACTTTTTAATGTTTGGTTGGTGAATGAAAAATACTTTTCAGAAAAATATATTTTATTTTTGGTTTGAGGCTAAAAAAAATCTTTAGGAAAATAATTTCTGATCCGAAAATCAACCCCAATAATTGATCTACGACTGATCACGGGGGCAGAGAGGCTGCAGGGTGGCATATAATATGAATTTTTTTAAAATTTGAAATATTTTTTGAGTAAATTTTTTTTAAAAAGAATTTGTTTTGATGGGGGTGGCGCGGGAGAGGGGGGGGGGGTAGGGGTAGAATTGGCGTAAAAAATGAAATGTTTTAGATTTGATATATTTCCCCAAAACATTTTTTTTCTTAAAAAATATTTTTGACTGGAATGGCCTGGGTGGGGGTGGGGGGGTTGGTGGGTAGGGGGTGGCGTAAAAATGGAAAAATTTTAAATTTGAAATATTTCCCAAAAACAATTTTTTCTTAAAAAAGTTTTTGACGGGAATGGCCTGAGTGGGAGGTGGCGTAAAAATGAAAAATTTATAAATTTGAAATATTTTTCAAAAACAATTTTTTTTTTAAAAATGACGGGGATGGTCTGGGTGGGGAGTGGTAGGGGTGGGAATGACGTAAAAAAAATTTGAAATATTTCCCAAAAATATTTTTTCTTTTTTTTTAAAAAAAATTGACGGAGTGGTGGGGAAGGGGGGGGGGGGAGGCGTAAAAATTAAAAAGAATTAAATTTGAAATTTTCTTCAAAAGCAACTTTTTTTGGAGGGGGTAGGGAGTAGGGTTGGTGAGGTAAAAAAAAATCTTAAAATTTGAAACATTAAATAATTTTTAATATTTTTTTGTTGGGGGGGGGGGAGATGGTTTGGTGGTAGGGATAAAAATATATTTGAAATTTTAAAAATAAGAAAATTTTAAATTTTTTTTTTTAATGGGGAGGGTCGGGTACGAGGTGTGTAGGGTAAGAATTTTTTTTTTAAAGGATTAAGTGAAGTTTTGGAAAATGTTTTCCTTAATTTTGGAAGGGAAGTCATTTTCCTTAAATTTGAGGAAAATGATTTGATTTGGAAAACATTTTTCAAACATAGAAAAATTGGAAAACATTTCCTCCATACCAAACACACCCTTAATTTGGACTAGGGAGAGTACTAGAGGTCACTCTTTATGCAAAAAAAATAAAAATAGTATCAACTATGTAAAAAAAGTTATGAAACATTATGAGAAGATAAATTGAGCTGATAAGAATATACGTATACCAACCAATAGGAAATAGGAACCATGCATATTATAAAATATGAATTCATCATTGTAAATTATGGAACACAGTTGCCATTGGTCCACAGTTTTCCTTGTAATCTGCTAAAATATTGTTGAACAAGGATATCAAAATGCAAAGATATAAGCATTGGATGCTGTCTTATAAAGATTTCCCATTGTTTAGTGGTTAGTTGCTAAATACCTTAAAGATTTCCACCTACTACTGTTTTCCTTTCTAATTTAAAACTTTATATTATTACAAGTGGCTTATAATTTTAATGTATTTGCGATTAATATTGCACATAATCAATTTGTTTGTATCCTTATACACACATATATCTCTTTCCACTCTGATTGTGCTTTAATTTCTGTTTGAGTAGCAATCACAAGTAACCGTGAAGTCTGTAGCTGTCTAGATCTACTTTAATCAATACCAACATGTACATTGGATTTATGTGAGACAAAAAAATTATTTATATATTATATTTCTGAAAAGTTTGCTACTTAGAAATTTATATATATATATCTATATATATCCATTAAAAAAATTAATAATAATAATTAAAAAAAATAAAATATATATATATATATCCTTTACTAAACTAAATGTCTTTTAAAATTTAAATTCAAAATCTTTAATTAGTAATGAAAAAAATTGTTACGATACAAATTTGAGATTGTGGTGACATCTATTCTAAATCCACCTTGATAGGTAAGCTAACTCTAGAGCACATAAAAAATTCAAATAAAGTGGATGATAACGAATAACGTGAATATCTCAAATACCACTTTCATAAATACGGAAACATTCATGTATAAATGAAACCAATTCAAGACATGTTCATGAGTGTCTAATACAAAGAAAGAAATAAAATAAAATTAATACGAGACATCATTGTCTGAAGTCTGAACATAAGAAAATAGTAAATGAAGATAGAGATGGAAACAGATAAATTTCCAGATGCTAAAATTTACCACAAATCTGAACTAATTAGACCTTGAACAAATTCAAATCAGTTCTTTTAACTCGAATTAAGAACTACACCAGAAAAGATGAGTATAAATCACTAGTTAGACATTATAGATCGACCAAGCTTAAGCCATCCTTTTATTTTTTTCTTCGGACAAAATGATCTGGCAGCCATATTTAATAATACACTATACTCACTCAATATTCATCATTCGTTGGATTCTCTACATGTCCACTTGTATATACTTAAACAAATGACTAATAAAACCATTTCTGCGTTCCTCTGCCCCTTTCCAAATAAAATTAATTCTTCGGTCAGAAACATTTTATCCCATAACGTGAATCCAGATTAGTCTGCCCAAAACTTACCCAACGGCTCCAAAAAAAAATTAAATTAAATAAGCTTCACATCACTATAAATTCAATTAAGATGCTACATCTCCAAATTCTACTTATTCTATCCAAACTTAACAATGGTTTCCAAAATAAGTTTTCTTTCTTTGCTCCTCTTGTTCTCCCTCTCCTCAGCAAAAACACCTCCGAGACCTCGCGCTTTTCTTCTTCCAGTAACCAAAGATGCATCCACTAAACAATTTATCACAACCATTTACCAAAGAACACCCCTTGTCCCAGTCAAACTTACGATCGATCTTGGCCAACGATTTTTATGGGTTGATTGTGATAAAGGTTATGTTAGTTCATCTTATAAACCTGTCCCTTGTGGTTCTATCCCTTGTAAACGTTCTTTCTCCGGTGCGTGTACTGAATCATGTGTAGGTTCTCCTTCACCAGGGTGCAACAATAACACCTGTGGACAAACTATTTATAACCCCTTTATTCGTACTAGCACTACTGGTGAACTTGCTGAAGAAGTTGTCTCACTTCAATCAACCGATGGTTCGAATCCTCGTAAATACTTATCAACAAATGGAGTAGTTTTTGGCTGTGGTTCTACTTTCCTTCTTGAGAAACTAGCAAAGGGTGTTAAAGGGATTCTTGGACTTGGAAATGGTTATGTAGGATTTCCTACTCAATTGGCTAATGCTTTTAGTGTACCTCGAAAATTCGCTATATGCTTGATTTCATCTACAACCTCTCGTGGTGTTATCTTCTTTGGTGATAGTCCTTATGTTTTTCTTCCTGGAATAGATGTTTCAAAGAGACTTGTTTACACTCCACTTCTCAATAACCCTGTTAGTACATCAGGGTCGTATTTTGTAGGGGAGCCTTCGGTGGAGTATTTCATTGGAGTAACATCTATCAAAATAAATGGTAATGTTATGCCAATAAACACCACATTGTTGGACATAACTAAAGATGGCAAAGGTGGAACAAAAATTAGTACGGTTGATCCTTACACGAAATTAGAGACTTCAATTTACAAAGCTTTAACAAAGGCATTTGTTAAATCGCTTGCTAAGGTTCCAAGGGTGAAACCCGTGGTTCCATTTGAAGTGTGTTATAATAGAACGAGCTTGGGAAGTACTCGTGTTGGTCCTGGTGTTCCACCTATTGAATTAGTGTTGGGAAACAATACATCTTGGAATATTTGGGGTTCGAATTCTATGGTGGCGGTGAATGATGACGTGCTTTGTCTTGGATTTGTGGATGGAGGAATTGAATTTGAACCAACAACTTCTATAGTCATTGGAGCACATCAAATTGAAAACAACTTTTTGCAATTTGACATTGCTAACAAAAGGTTGGGTTTTACTTCATCACTTTTATTTAGTCAAACAACATGTGGCAACTTCAATTTTACATCAAAAGCTTGATGATTTTTAATCTGAATATCAGATTCAGATGAAGGAACAGTTGTAATAGTAATTAATTTCTTTTATTTTCTATGGAGTTGGCCAAGAATAAATGTAGTATCTGTTTTCTTTTGGTTGTTCATTTTCTGACGGTCATAATTGCCAGTCAATTACAACGTCTCCCATCCTTTTGAAAGAGACATCATAAATGTAGTGGGGTGTCAGAGATATCATTTCCAACGATTTGTGTAATCGGAAAATGGTATAGCTAAATTTAGGTCCAGTGTTCTAAATTAAAAGTGGAGTGTGTGAGGTAAGATATTTTATTCAATATGTGCAGCAACAACGTAATTTATATCTATGTATCTTTGATTTTATAATTTTATTATATAAAGAAAATAAGTAAAAAGTAAACTTTTCAATATTCCTTCTAATAAATTCAAATAAATCACTAATAACATAAAAAAATATTTATATAACTAACATTTGAGAATGGTAATAACACTAAAAATTATAATAGCTGAGATAATCTTTAAAATAAAACTATCATATATTTCATCATGAATCAACAGATTTATTATTCATTCCACCCCAATTAATATTTACACTAATTATTATTTATATATTTCGAAAATGAATAAATTAAAGTTGATTTTGGAACATAGTGTTATGGAATTTCTTATTATATCAATTTTAAGTATGATTATCTAAAAATTATTTATGGCTATTTAAGTTGCTTTTTTTATTTATATATTTTAGGGAAAATCGCTATAATATGCGAGAATTGTAAAATATTCATTTCAAACCCCACTTATAAAATATTATATTGTATAGTATTATATCTACTCATCCTCCTCGTTCATCAAAGAACAAATGGGATTTTGGAAAAGGAATTTGGAGCACATGATCAGCTCAAAGGTGTGTGTGCACATCACCTACATTAATTTATCCAGATTTCCATGTTGGTCTATACTCTATGCTACATAATTTATCGTAAAATAATGTTTTGTATGTAAAGGGGCAACGTGGAAGGGGACAAGAAATTCAGATAGGACATAGCCATTAATACATAATTAGTTTACTCATGCAATTTGCACTTTATTGGATATACTTTTCTTTTCATTTGTAAGTAATGTTTTAATATTCCTAATAACTCGTGCTTTCCTTAATTACTTTTTATAAAATATATTTTTTGTAGCCTTTAATCATTTTAATCAACCGACTTTAAATGAGTCCCAAGATTCAGATGAATTCGTTGCTTTGATAATTGTAGTCTACTCAAATTATGCATTTGGCTCCTCTTCATTACGCCTTTCCTCCATTTCGTTAAGTGCACATCTAGATGAAAAATATGTGTTTTATTTAAATTTTTAAGGTCAAGATTATACTACATTAACAAATATTATAACCATAGTTAAGTCAACCAATTTTGGAAAACTACCCCCTAAATATGATAACAACAAGGTATTATTAGGAGATTTAGTAAGAGTGTACTATTTTAAGAAGATTTATATATTTTGGAGACTATTACCTTATTTACGATAGTTTTCTTGGTTAGCAAGGTTTAGAGATTTGTATATAACTTTGGCTACAACCTATACAAAGGAAGGATTGTCACCTTCTGCAAAACCTTTCATGGTATCAGGGCCATAACCCAAAAAAAATTGGGAGATGTTTAGCGACGATAAGAATAAAAACAAAGACGGAGTCACTGGATCTGGAAGCAGCAAAACTCCCATGAACGATCCGACTTCTCCATATTTCTTGCTTTCAGGAGATCACACAGGAATATGTATAACTCCTGTGGTTCTGAAGGCCGACAACTATGACGAATGGGCTAAGGCAGTGAGAAATGCTTTTAGAGCAAAAAATAAATTGGGTTTTATCGATGGGCTGAGTACACAACCCAAGGAATTAAAAGGATTTGAACTGGATGATTGGTATGCCGTCAATTCGATGTTGATTGTCTGGGTCTTTAACACCATAGATCCATCACTTCGTTCAACGATTTCTTATATGGAATTCGTTAAAGAATTGTGGGAAGACTTGCGAGAACAATTTTCAGTTGGTAATGACATGAGAATACACTAATTGAAAAACGAACTTGCATCTTGTAAACAAGGAGGACAAACTGTTGCTGCATATTATGGTAAACTGAAAAGCAAGTGGGAGGAACTTGTTGGCTATACAAAAAATCCTATATGCATATGCGTTAGGTGTACATGTGGGGCAGCGAAGGAACTTGCACAAGAACGAGAAAAAGAGAAAGTTCATCAATTTTTTATGGGACTTGATGATGAGGTGTTCGGGACTACACGTTCTAACATATTGAGCACGGGACTTCTACCCACGTTAAATAGAGTTTATGCCATGATTATACAAGAGGAGAGGCATCAGAACCTTGCTCGAGCTAAGGAGGATCGCTCAGATGATGTGGCCTTTGTTGTGCATTCCTTATCTACTGCTCGCAACGACTATAGTGGCATACCATCTAATGACTCAGACAAACCACCATGTGCTAAATGTGGAAAATTTAATCATGAAACAAAAAAATATTTTTTGTTAATTGGGTATCCTGAATGGTGGGGTACCAGACGAGGAGGAGGAAAAAATAATGGACGTGGTCGTGGTGGATGATCTGGAAACTATGGTGATTTTAGACACAGTGACACTGGACGTGGAGTTGCAGCAATTGCCAATGTTGCGCAAGCAACCAGATCAAATGGTACGACAAAGGAAGATGTGAATGCTTGGACGGGGTTATCTAATGACCAATGGAGTGCGCTTCTATCTATGCTTAATTACCACAATAAGAACCTTCAAAAATTGGTAGGTAATGTTCTTGAAATTCTCTGGATTGTCGATACAGGGGCATCTCACCATATGAGTGGCGACGCTCAGTTATTAAATGACTTATGCAATGTTCCACCATATTTGATTAGCCTTCAAAATGATTCCACGACTGTTGATTCGAAGATGAAAACTGTTATACTCACAAATCAAATGAAACTGCACCATGTTTTTTATATACCTCAGTTAAAATGCAATTTAATTTCTGTGTCTAAGCTAACGATTGAAAATAATTGTTTAGTCATATTTTCTGATAAGCTGTGTGATACAAGACCGAACCTTGAGGATAGTGATTGGTATGGGTGAACAATGCGATGAGGTAAATTTTTTCAAGACACAAGCACAAGCAAATAACACTCATAAGGTGGATAATTTTGATTTATGGCATCATCGGCTTGGTCAATCGTCCAATAAGATAGTTTCTCTTCTTCCTGGAATTAGTAGTCGTAATAGAGTAGATGAGTTATGTAGTATCTATTTAAGAGCAAACAAGACACGAGAATTTTTTTCTAATAGTTTGAATAAAAGTGCTGATTTATTTGAATTAATTCATTGTGATGTATGGGGCCCTTATCGCATTCCTTCTTCTTGTGGTGCAATGTATTTTCTTACTATTGTGGATGATTTTTCTCATGGTTTGTGGATGATTTTTCTCGTGGTTTGTGGGTCTACTTAATGGCTGAGAAGAGTGAGGTTAAGCACAAGATATAAGAATTTTGTTCCTTGGTTATTACTCAATTTGGACGAAGAGTAAAACTTCTTAGAAGTGATAATAGTACGGAGTTCACTTGTCTTTATTCTTTCTATGCAGATCAAGGCATAGTGCATCAAACAACTTGTGTTGATACCCCTCAGCAAAATGGACGAGTGGAACGGAAGCATCATCATATTTTAAATGTGGCACGTGCACTCTGTTTCCAAGCTAATTTGCCAATCTCATTTTGGGGAGAATGTGTCTTGACTGCAGTGTATCTTATTAATCGAACTCCAACTTTTATATTGAATGGAAAGACTCTTTATGAAATACTCTTTGGAAAAGAACCTTCATATAATCCTCTGAAAGTATTTGAATGTCTTTGTTTTGCTCATCTTAAGTCTCGTGATAAAGGTAAGTTTGGCTCTAGGAGTCGTCGATGTATTTTTCTTGGATATCCTTTTGGAAAGAAAGGATGGCGTGTCTATGATTTGGAAACAAGAGATCTTTTTGTGTCTCGTGATGTCACTTTTGATGAAAAAATATTTCCTTATGCTAGTCCAGTTACTACTTGCGAGACTACTACTTCGTTGGATACTCGTACTATGCAACATGATCACTCAACCTATATTGACTCAAGAGGGAGTGTTGATATTGAGCCCAACATCGATGAAGACAGTAGCACGGAGATTACTTCGCCCGTTCCTACTCAGGAGGAAAATATGAACACAAGTTCTACTAGTATAGTTACAGAAACTTCTACTACTGTGGGTGATTCTCTTGGTCGAGGACATCGGGAACGTAAAGTTTTCAGTAGACTAAAAGATTACGTATGTTCTACAACTCAATGTCATGTTACTAGGTGCACAAATACCCCAGCGCAATGCTCATCACTCACTAAGTCACAGTCCTCAGGTACGCCGTATCATATAGCTAACTATGTGACTTGCAATAATTTTTCTTCTAGGCACAAGTATTTTTTGGCAGCCGTGACTGCAGGTACTAAACCCACAAGGTTTAGTGATGTTGTATATGACCCTCTTTGGCAATGTGCTATGAAAGAAGAAATCGATGCATTGGAAAAGAATGGTTCATGGACATTAGAGTTTCTTCTTCCAGGTAAGAAGACTACCGAATGCAAATGGGTATATAAAATTAAATACAATTCTGATGATACAGTTGAATGGTATAAGGCTCGGCTTGTGGTTCCTGGTAACAAACAGGTGGCTGTCATTGATTATAATGAAACATTCGTTCCGATGGCAAAAATGATAACTATACAAGTTTTCCTCAACATTGTTATAGCTAAAAATTGGGAGTTACATCAAATGGATATTCATACTGCATTCTTGCATGGTGATTTAGATGAAGAAGTTTATATGCAACTTCCACCTGGATTTGAAACCTCGACTCAAGAGAAAGTGTGTCGTCTCCGCAAATCTTTATATGGACTGCGACAAGCTCTAAGAAATTGGTTTGCCAAACTCACTGCTGCTTTAAAGACATTTGGTTTTGTTCAATCATATGCAGATTATTCTTTATTTTCTTATATAAAGAATGGTTTGTCGTTACATGTTCTTGTCTATGTCGACGATCTAATCATTGCAGGAGACGATTCTAGTTATATATTGTTCGCTTCAAATAATATTTGCATCAGTGTTTCCACATGAAAGATCTTGGGCCATTAAAATATTTTTTGGGAATAGAAGTGGCCAGAAGTCCAAGTGGTTTGTTTCATTGTCAAAGGAAATATGCCCTCGATATCTTGAGTGAATCAGGTCTTCTTGGCGCCAAACCTGCCAGTTTTCCTATTGAGCAGAATCACAAACTTGCATTGGACAACAGTAATGATTTTGTTGAACCTGAGAAATATAGGCGATTGATCGGTCGGCTGATTTATTTGACCATCACTCGTCTTGAATTATGTTATTCAATTCACATATTGTCTCAGTTCATGCATCGTCCTAAGGAGAAACGTTGGGAGGAAGCACTTCATGTACTGAGATATTTGAAGGGCAATCCAGGTCAGGAAGTTCTCTTACGAGCTGATAGCAACTTGCTCTTAAATGCATATTATGATTTTGATTATGCAAGTTGTTCGGTGACACAACGCTCTATAACTGGTTATTTTATTTTGTTGGGGAATTCACCTATTTCATGGAAAACTAAAAAGTAACATACTGTCTCTCGTTCTTCAGTCGAAGCGGAATATCGTTCTATGGCTGCAACGGTGTGTGAGTTGAAATGGCTCAAGGCTTTGTTACGATCCTTTGGCATCTTTCACAAGGATCCTATTCATTTGTATTGTGATAGTCAAGCTGCTCTTCATATATCTGCAAATCCAATTTTTCATAAGCGTACAAAGCATATTGAGGTGGATTGCCACTTTGTTCGTGATGAAATAGCAGTTGGTCACATAATTGCATCTCATGTGCACACTTCTAAATAATTAGCGGACATATATATCAAGGCGCTGGGGAAACAACAATTTTTGTGTCTACTTCGCAAGTTGGGCATTTGTGATCTTCATGCTCCAACTTGAGGGGGAGTATTAGGAGATTTAGTAAGAGTGTACTATTTTAGGAAGATGTATATATTTAAGAGACTATTACCTTATTTACGATAGTTTTCTTGGTTAGCAAGGTTTAGGGATTTGTATATAACTTTGGCTACAACCTATGCAAAGGAAGGATTGTCACCTTCTGCAAAACCTTTCAGATATTTTCTATAAATTTTGATATTCATTGATTTCATTTTATATTTTTTACTTAAACATAAAATTGTACGATATTTAAAGTCAGAATCAATTAAATAATTTTTTGTGTAATAAACTATGTTCTTGAAATATTTTATATGTTAGAAAAATGAAATAAAAGATGTGAATAATTATTAATATAGACAAAAACCTTGAAATAAAAAAAAAAGGGAAATAATATTATTAGAACTACAAATGTGAAATATCAAAATTACCACACTTTAGTAAGAGGAGAAAGTGTGGCATTGCAACGTACTGTGTTTGAAGGGGAAAAAAGAAGTATGTTTTAAAATTTGTTTGTTGGGAAAAAAAGAAAATTCTAATATTTTAAATATAAAATATAAAATGAAATCAATGAATATCAATTTTATAGAAAATATCTTGTTCTTACCAATTTAGGAAGTAGTTTTCTTAAATTGGTTGACTTAACTATGGTTATAATATTTGTTAATGTAGTATAATTTTGACCTTAAAAATTTAAATAAGACATATGTCTCTCATCTAGATGTGCACTTGACGAAATGGAGGGAAGGGGTAATGGAGGGAAGCCAACGACACATTTTAAAAGAAGGAAAAATCCTTTTAGCCAGAAAATTTGGCCAGAATGATATTTTACCTATGTCATTTTATCTTTTTAAATATTTTTACCCTTTTAACTTTAATATTTTTTAATTAAAAAGGGGAAAAAGATCAGTTTATTTTAAAATAAAAAAAAATATCATAAACTTTTTAAATTTCTGGCCATTTAGCATTACCTTTAAAAGAATACTATATACAAACTTTCTATATTTTACCAAAATAACTGAGACTTTTTTCTTTTGTCAAAATTCTCGAACTAATAAGCACAGGCGGACCCACGTGGAGGATTAAAAATGCATGTGCATTCGTTAACTTCGAAAAAAGTCAATATATATGTATAAATACCTTGCAAAATTATCATATATTTTAGAAGGACTTAGCTAGGTTGGATCAGTGGGCCAGCGAGCAGCTTAGACTCATGAGCTTCTGTTGTTAGACCCGAGTTTGAACCTTTTGCTACATCATTTTCGTTTTTAGTTGGCAAGTAAAAATATGCATAAAACATAGGCATAATACATAAACATGACCCTTAACTTGGCGTCAGCTGACAACTATGACCTTTAGCTTTGGGTGTGCACAAGTAGACACTTAAACTTGTATAAAATTGAACAAATAGACACATTCGTCCTACATGGCACCCTACATGAAAATTTTGTGTCCTACGTGGCGTCCTACACGTATTGTGTCATGTAGGACATGTGTGTCTACTTGTTCAATTTTATACAAGTTTAAGTGTCTACTTGTGCACACTCAAAGTTGGAGGGCATAGTTATCCGTTAAAGCCAAGTTAAGAGTCATGTTTATGTATTATGCCTAAAAAAATATAGGTGGCAAGTTTCGCAATCTAACCTATGCAAAGTGGTGCCTAAACCGATCCGCAGAATGAGCCGTCAAACTATACAATGTAATTCATATTTATTCGTTAGGACATAAGTTCTATAAGTTCTATGGGTATTTAATAAAAAATTTAGACGAGACGGTGTTACGTTATATCGAGTCAATAATCTATGGTGCCCCTTTATTTTCGAATTCTAAATTCTCTTTTGCTAATAAGTATCTGTTTAACTATAAAATCATTATTATGGGATTTTTGACCACTCTAAACTACCAAAAATCAGAGGTGGAGCTAGAAATTCGATTGTGGATTTGATCGAACTCAATAACTTTTGCTCAAATAGTATATTTGTATCAGAATATGTATTAAATATGTATAAATTAAATATTAAATTTAAAACCCAAATATTAACACTTGATTTGAAATCTTCATTATAAAAATCAAAACCATATAATTAAAATTCTGATTCCGCTTCTACCAAAATCGAATTGTTAGATTCGAGCCATCTTATCATAAACAAAGTGAAATCATATGCTAACCCATCCCGCTACACCAAGCTATGTAGATCATTTAAGCCATTTACGCACTTAAAATTGGTAGTCAACATGCTCTCACTAGCAAAAGTCTAATCTGTTTAGATGGTTATTTTTTAGAATATATTGTATTGTATTATATTGTTTTAATGAATACAATGTTTGGAATACTTTGCAGGTTCATGATTTTCAGTAAGGGAATTGGGAAAAAAATGTTGTGCTTGAGAATTGAAGTTGAAACTTAAGGTGAATTTTAAACCCTCGAAACCAGTACAAAACCAACTTCTAGTCATGTGCTCAGAGGATTTAAAATCTATATATCTACATAAAAATTAAAAAAATGGATTGGGTGAACACCCTCCCGTCCCCCTAGTCCCCACTCTATTACGATAGATTGTATAATTCTTTGTCAATACAGAATGCTACACATCAACAATATGAAGGATAAACCTACAAGAAAAGTAGGGTACAATGTAGAACTACTATAAAAAGGTAGGGTAAACGATACAATAAGATAATTAAATAACAAGTAAAGACAAAAGAGAAGAAAAAATTAAGGTAAACACGTGATCACACCAAATCAATCGCTATACGAAATGAAACTTTTCGTCATTACCTAACGATGAGTTAACAATACGAAATAATAAAATTTAAGTAACAATCAAAACAAACATTTTATTTAAACTAACAATACAATACAATACAATACAATGAGTAACAACCATCCAAACAAGGTGTAGATATACACAATTAATTATTGGGACTTTTGCTAATTGACACCATTACGTCTAAATTCAACAACCAAACGAAGTGGAATACATTTATTCTTGATCAACTCCATCCTTTGGAAAATAAAAGAAAACATTTATTTGAATCTAAAATTACAAAAGCACACTTTTTTTTTTTACCATCAAGCTTTGGTTGTAAAGTTGAAGTTAGCACATGTTATTTCATCAAATAAGAGCGATGAAGTAAAACCCAACCTTTTGTTAGCAATGTCAAATTGCAAAAGGTTGTCTTCAATTTGATGTGTTCCAATGACTATAGAAGTTGTTGGTTCAAATTCAACTCCACCATCCACAAATCCAAAGCAAACCACATCATTATTCACCGTCACCATAGAATTCGCACCCCAAATAAACCAAGATGTATACGTAGTAGCATTTTTGTTACGCAACACTAGTTCAATGGGTGGAACACCAGGGCCAACCTGATTACTTCCCAAGCTCGTTTTATTATAACACACTTTAAAAGGAGCAACAGGTTTCACCATTGGAACATTAGCAAGCGCTCCAACAAATGCCTTCGTTAAAGCATTATAAATCGAAGTCTCTAATTTTGTGTAAGGTTCAACCGTACTAATTTTTGTTCCCCCTTTGCCATCTTTGGTTATGTTCAACAATGTGGTATTTATTGGCACAACAATACTATGTATTTTAATAGACGCCACTCCAATAAAATAATCCTCCCCTTCATAATACGAACCTGATGTACTAACGGGGTTTTTGAGAAGTGGAGTGTACACAAATCTTATTGAGGAATCCATTCCAGGAAGAAAAACATAAGGACTATCACCAAAGAAGATAACACCACGAGAGGTTGTGGATGAAGTCAAGCATATAGCGAATTTTCGAGGTACACTAAAAGCATTAGCTAATTGAGTAGGAAATCCTACATAACCATTCCCAAGTCCAAGAATCCCTTTAACACCCTTTGCTAGTCCTTCAAGAAGAGAATGAGGAGCACAATCAAAAACTACTCCATTTGTTGATAAGTATTTACGAGGATTCGAGCCATCGGTTGATTGAAGTGAAACGACATCTTCAGCAAGTTCACCACCCGTGCTAGTACGAATAAATGGATTATAAGGAATATGTGAACAAGTGTTATTGTTACACCCTGGTGAAGGAGGACCTACACATGATTCAACACATGCACCTGATAAAGAACGTTTACAAGGGATGGAACCACAAGGGACAGGTTTATAAGATGAACTAACATAACCTTTTTCACAATCAACCCATAAAAATCGTTGACCAAGATCGATCGTAAGTTTGACTGGGACAAGGGGTGTTCTTTGGTTAATGGTTGTGACATATTGTTTAGTGGATGCATCTTTGGTTACCGGAAGAAGAAAAGCTCGAGGTCTCGGAGGTGTTTTCGCTAAGGAGAGGGAAAATAAAAAGATCAAAGAAAGAAACAAGGATAGAAAATTTATTTTCGTAACCATTGTTACGTTATTGATGGAGTGAATAGAATATGGAAATGTAGCATCTTGATTTATAGTGATGTAAAGCTTATTTAATATGATTCTTGATTATACTAGTTGCCCTGTAAGAATTCTAGGATCTATGAACATTGACTATATATAATTACGTAATAGATATTATATTGCCTGCCAGTTCATGATTTCGTCCAAATGAAGAAAATAAAGGAATGGAAGAACCATTCTACTATTATTATTATATTCATATCAATTAGTACTACAATAGCTTTTCGAGTTTCTCCCTTGGTTATTTAATTATCATATTGTTCAAAGAATACAAGATGCATTATTCAATATAATGAGACATAGGATAAGTTTGGTAGGAAGGAAAATGTTTTGTAGGAAATATTCTCCTCGAAAATCAGTTGGTTTCTAACTTATTTTTTTCGTTGACTAGTGAATGGAAAATATTTTTTAATGTATGATTGGTGAATGAAAAATATTTTTAACAAAATTATATTTTATATTTTTCTAGAGTACAAAATACTTTTTAGGAAAATAGATTCTACCCTAAAAGTCAACCTCAATAATTGATCGGACATCTGACTTCGACACCCGATCTGAAACCTGACCCCTACTCCTGATACGGGACTCGACATTTAAACTAGAACCCGCTCATAACCATGACCCGAATCAGGACACGATCCCAATACCTAACCCGAATCAGGACACGATCCCGACACCCGAGCCTGAACCCGATCCGAGACCCAACCCCGACTTCCAACCTCAACATCCAACTCAAGATCCAACTTTTGCAATGCAATCCAACCCTAACACCCAACCCTCGATTCTGAGTGCTCTCGAATAGAAAATCGTGATGGAAAAAACGACCTTGGCCTAAGACACGAGAACTAAACATGACCCCAACCCCGACACTTGACCCGATACCTAACCTCACTCAGAGACTCGACCCCGACACTCGACCCAAAATTCGACTTCTAATTCTAACTCGAGATCCAACCCCGATTCAGTTCGAAACTTGAGAGTTGTATCCCAAATCGAGGTTGAGAGTCAAGTTTCGAATTGAGAATCATGAGTCAGATCTAGAATTAATATTGAGAATTGATATCCGAGACTTAAGTTAGGATGGAAAGTTGATGTGGAGGTTCAAAATGATTTTGGAAAATCTTTTTCTTACTTTTCTAAGGGAAGTTATTTTCCTTAAATTTGATGAAAATAAGTTAATTTGGAAAATATTTTCCAAAATATTTAAGCCAACCAACCAAATATGAGAAAATTGAAAAATACTTTATGAAAAACATTTTCCTTTATACCGAAACACACCCTTAGTGGCAACATCCAAAGTCGTCACAGATAACTTTCAGATATGGAGGAACTTGCCTCGGCCTAAAGGTCGCCACTAATAACATTTAGTGGCGACTTTCGGGTTTTTTAGCAACTTTAGTCGCCAGAAAAAAAACCGGATTTCTTGTAGTGTTGGGTGAACACCTTCCCGTCCCCCTCAACCCTACTTTGATAGATTGTATCGTTCTCCGTCATTACATAATGTCGCACATCAACAATCTAAAGGATAAACTTACAAGTAAAGTAGGGTCCATCGTAGAACTACTATCAAAATAGGTAGGGCAAATGATAATATAAGATAATTAAAAAATAAGTAAAGACAAATGAGAAGAAAAAACTAATGTAAAAATGCGATCACACTAAATCGATCGAGATTTTTCAATTTATCTAACGATGAGTTTAACGATACGACATAATAAAATTTAAATAACAATCAAAACAAACATTTTCTTTAAACTAGCAATACAATACAATAGGAAACGTACAATACAATGGGTAACAACCATCCAAACAAAGTATAGATATACACAATCAATTATTAAAACTTTGGCGAATTGACACCATTGTGACTAAATTAAACAATCAAACAATAAATCGATCAGATACATGTATTCTAGATCAACTCCATCCTTCGGAAAATAAAATAAAATAATTATTTGAATCTAAAATTACAAAAGCAAACCTTTTTGTTTTTGTTTTTACCATCAAGTTGTAGATGTAAAGTTGAAGTTGGCACATGTTGTTTGACCAAATAAGAGTGAACAAGTAAATCCCAACCTTTTGTTAGCAATGTCAAATTTGCAAAAAGGTTGTCTGTAATAGACACTATTAGACCTATAGGTTGTAGGTGGATATACAAAGTCAAGTACAAATCAACATGAAAAATAGAGAGGTTTGAAGCTAGATTGGTTGCTAAGGGATATAACCAAAAAGAGGAATAGACTATAAAGAAACATTTTCTTTAGTAGTTAAAATGGTTTCAATAAGGTTTATAGTGTCTATTGTTGCTGCAAAGCATTGGAATATACATTAGATGAATGTCTTCAATGCATTTCTGCAAGGTGATATTGATGATGAAATTTACATGCAATTTCCTCAAGGATTTGCCAGTCAGGGAAAGAATGTGTTAGACTGACAAAGTTCTTGTGTGATCTTAAACAAGCCCCAAGACAGTGGAACCACAAGTTGACTAAAGCTCTCATTAGTCTCAAATTTAAACAGAGTCAACATGATTTTTTCATTGTTCATCAACAAGTCAGAAGAAGGAAATATTGTTGTACTTGTGTTTGTAGATGACATGTTGATAACTGGGAGTAGTCTCAAGTTGATAGAAGAGAAAAAAGGCACTGCAATAGGTTTTTAAGATCGATGAAGGACTTTGGTGAGCTAAAATACTTCGTAGATATTGAGTTTTTTAGGTCAGCAGAGGGTATACTAATCCACCAAAGAAAATATGCTAATATTAGAGCTTATAGCAGAAGTTGGTCTTTTAGCAGCTAAACCTGCAGGTACCCCCATTGATACCAATGTTAAAACTTACATATATCGAAACATTATGATGAGCATGTTACGAAGGATCAATCGGCCTTAAAAGACCCCTTGGTGGATCAGGCAATGTATCATAAATTGATTAGCAAGTTGCTATATGTCAATACGACCAGACCAAATATAACCTTCAACCCTCAAACTCTGAGTCAATTTCTGCAGCAACCCAAGAAGTCTCACATGGATGCTGCATTGAGAGTGATCAGATACCTAAAAAGACAACCTGGTCAAGGCTTACTATTGGCAAGTATTTCAGATGGAATGGTTACTGCATTTTGTGATGCTGACTGGACCTCTTGTCTACTTACTAGAGGATCTGTTACTGGTTACATGATTAAAATTGGTAATTTATTAGTGTCAGAGAGCTCAACTGAAGCTGAATATATGGGCCTTGCCTCCACTGTTTCAGAGTTAATTTGACTACTTGGAATTCTGAAAGAAGTAGATGCAAAAGTTCAGTTTCCAGTACAGGTATAAAGTGATAGTAAAGCATCCATACAGATCGCTGCAAATTCTGTATATCATGAGAGGACAAAACACTTTGAGATCGACTGTCATTTCATAAGGGAAAGACTGCAACAAAGCTTAATCAGTATAAACTATCTACCTACTCAAGAACAGTCAGATGATGTGTTAACTTAAGTGTTGGCTAAAGTACAACATGACTATCTACCGACCAAGTTAGGAGTCCTTAACATTTTTACCCCACCTAGCTTGAAGGCAGATGTTGTGATATGTAATGTTGTTATTTGAGAGTGTTAGCCGAAAGGTGGTAGTTAGGATAGGTTGGTTAGTTGTAACAACTTGTAAGAAAATTAGTTACAAATAGTGAGGCAGAGTGAGTCTATAAATATCAACCTTTTCTCTTGTACATGTAGCCTTTTGATCTCAATCAATACAATTGCTCTTGTGTAGCTTCTTCTCTATTCTTCAAAGCTGAGATTCAGCATTTACCTTCTGGATGTAAACAAATCAACGTGGAACATTAATTGCAAATCTTATTTAAATTATTATTCACTTGTAATATTTTGATAGTAGGTGTGTAATTCTAATTACTATTAGCAAGGATGCAACAAATATCTGAAAAATGTTAAAGTAGTAGCACTATTCAATATATTAATTATTGAAACGGTAAATATGGATCTTGAGTCTAACTCAACCCAAAAGCTAGCTTATGAGGGAGAATTGTTCAAGTTCATATAAGTAGACCAAATTTTCATCCCTTTTCCGACGTAGGAATTCTTAACAGAGACTTTTTTTTCTAATTGACACCAATGGGACTACATTTAGCAACCAAATAAAGTCGAATACATTTATTCTTGATAACTCCATCCTTTGAAAATAAAAGAAACATTTATTTGAATCTAAAATTACATAAAAGCACAGCCCTTATTTTACCATCAAGGTTTGGATGTAAAGTTGAAGTTGGCACATGTTGTTTGACCAAATAAGAGTGAAGAAGTAAAACCCAACCTTTTGTTAGCAATATCAAATTGCAAAAGGTTGTCTTCAATTTGATGTGCTCCAATGACTATAGAAGTTGTTGGTTCAAATTCAACTCCTCCATCCACAAATCCAAGACAGAGCACGTCATTATTCACTGCCACCATAGAATTCACACCCCAAATAGTCCAAGATGTAGTTGCATTTTTGTTTCCCAACACTAGTTCAATGGGTGGAACACCAGGGCCAACGCGAGTACTTCCCAAGTTTGTTCTGTTATAGCACACTTTAAAAGGAGCTACGGGTTTCACCCTTGGAACCTTAGATAGTGATCTAACAAATGCCTTTGTGAAAGCATTGTAAATTGAAGTCTCTAATTTGGTGTAAGGATCAACCGTACTAATTTTTGTTCCACCTTTGCCATCTTTGGTTATGTTCAACAATGTGGTGTTTATTGGCACAACATTACCATTTATTTTGATTGATGTCACTCCAATAAAATAATTGGTTCAAAATATGACCACCCTGATGTACTAACAGGGTTTTTGAGAAGTGGAGTGTAAACAAGTCTCTGTGAGACATCCATCCCAGAAAGAAAAACATATGGACTATCACCAAAGAAGATAACACCACGAGAGGTTGTGGATGAAGTCAAGCATATAGCGAATTTTCGAGGTACACGAAAAGCATTAGCCAATTGAGTAGGAAATCCTACATAACCATTCCCAAGTCCAAGTATCCCTTCAACACTCTTTTCGAGCCATCATCTTGATTGAAGTGAAAGGACATCTTGAGCAAGTGCTGGTTCGACTGAAGGGGTTATAAGGAATATGTGAACAAGTGTTATGGTTGCAGCCTGGATCTAAGCATGTTTCCGCACAGTCACGTTTACAAAGGATAGAACCACAAGGAACAGGTTTATAAGATGAGCTAACATAGCCATTTCCACAATCAAGCCATAAAAATCGTTGACCAAGATCGATCGTAAGTTTGACTGGGACAAGGGGTGTTCTTTGACTAATGGTTGTGATCAATTGTTTAGTGACAACATCTTTGGTTACTGGAAGAAGAAAAGCTAGAGGTCTCGGAGGTGTTTTGGCTGAGGTGAGGGAAAATAAAAGAAGCAAAGAAAGAAACAAGGATAGAGAATTTATTTTGGAAATCATTATCAGCCTCAATGAATTCATAAGAAGTGATCTGTAGAATTTGGAGATGTAGCATCTTCATTTATAGTGATGTGAACCTTATTTAATTTTGATTGTTGATGATTTATGACATGACATTATTTTATTAGCCAAGGGCAAGACGAAAGCAGAAAGAAAAGGAATGGTGCAGAACCGCAATTGATGGAATCTTATTATTCAATTTTCTCCTTTTTATTATTTAATCAAGTCATGGAATCTTAAGATCGATCACTTAGAAACTTTAACTTAATTTTATATTTGTTAGTCACTTCAACTTAAATATGTATATATTAAACAAAACATTTCATACAAACGTGACACAATAAGTTAATGAGAGAAAGTAGTGTTATAAAAACTTTTTTTCATTATTTTTTTCCACGATATTTCTTTCTTCCTTTTTTTCTTATTTATTTTTTAACTTTGTCCCTTGCTTCTTTTTTCAACAAAGCCCCTCTGCCACCACTACAAGTCCACCATATTTGACCATCTAACCTTAGTCCATCCATTAATTTTCGATCCAAAGAACACTACAGGAGTTACTTATTGTTCAAAATAATAAAAGAAAAGTTAAAAGATAAAAACTACTATATGATTATCCTTGCACTTTAACTTGAATACTCTGCCAGTATATCTTCCCAAATTTATCTATATTCCTTCGTTCGAAAATTACGCCGTATATATAAGGTCAAATTTATTTTTAAAGTATATGTAATAAATGTTGAATCTTCTACTAAAAATTTACCTCTTTATATTTTGGGAAAATTAGCAAACTAGTCAAAACTTCTTACATAATTATTAAAAACATCTACACTTTAAAATAATTATTAAAAATGTCAATATGTCAATACTTTTAGCAAATATAATGTATCATAATATAATTAATTTTCTTTCCTTTTATTTCTCAAATCAGTCCTACATGAGACTCATTTTTACCCCCACTAGTGAAAAAGAAAAAGAAAAAAACTTCATTACCCACTTTCACCTCTTTCTAGGTTTTTACTCAAAATTCCTCCTCTCTCTCTCTCTCTTTGATAAGTGACGTATTTTTCAGTTATTTTCAAAATTTGGTAAAAATATTCCAAAAAATATTCACAATAATCCCATTGATTTATGTATGTATATATTTATTTTTTTTATGTATTTTACTGATTTGCATCTGTTTAAACTTTTCAATATATTTGTTTATATAATTGCTTAGTAAATCTTCTATTTTTGATAAGGAAAAATTCAAAATTCCTCTCTAATGGCGGATTCAAAGAGGAAGAGGTTCCATGTAATGATCGATTTTTTAGCGATTTTCCGTCTTTTGATCTTTGTATTCAACCTCGACAGTAGATACAAAGTTAGTAGATCATAATAGTATTTTTCTGGCTAATTATCTAGAATAATACATAATTTTTGTTTGCATTTATTTTTTATTTGCATTCATTTTAACTGTTTGTCCTTACAATGTATCTCAATATCTCTCTATTTAAATCTCGGTTTAAAAGTTTTTAAGATATTCTCTTTCATGATTTTCTCCTTTCTGTTGTTATATAATTGTATAGTTAAAAATTAAACAAATGAAAAAAATACATAATCAGCCCTATAACAAAAGAAAATATTGACATTTTTAATAAATATTAAAAATGTAGCTAAGGAGTCCTATTAAATACTAAAATATTAACATTTTGAAAATTTTCCCTTAGCTGAAAAAAAATAAACTAGATCGATCTCACCCAGTGGCGAATTTAGGTGCAAAAAATAGGGCACCGAAACCCGTGGTCTCTTCGTAAAATTAGATATTTTATGTATATATTTTCTAATATTTGTATAATATTATATTCTGGCACCCATACTATAAAAAATCTAGTTGATCCACGTGGTTAAATGTTGAGCTTCTGACCTTGAGGACTGAGGATCAATTCCCACATTTTTCTTGGTGCACCCATATTTGAAAAATCTTAGATTCGTCTCTGATCTCACCCCACTTATATCGAGGTCTCTTGTAGTGTCTCAAAAGAATAAGAAGAAGAAATGGGCCAATCAAGCGTTGGGTCATTCCGCACATACTTATAATCAGCCCAAATTAAAGCAAGTCTTGACCTAAATAAAGGAATAACAGCGGTACAAATTAGAAAGTTCCTAGGATCTATTAAAAGGGACCAACTAATTAGTCAATTAGGTAGGAGTTCGTCAAGTTTTAAAAATTGGATAGAAGTGACAAATAGTATTAATTAAGTTAAAATATATTTTTTCAATAGTTTCAAACTTTTAACTTTTACACTTTTGTACAACGGTTGTAGTTGTGTAGTTGTGGGGACAACTTCTTTAGTCGTCCGACAACTTCAGTAGTTGTCCAGACAATTTTAATAGTTGTCCAGACAACTTTAATAATAATTGTCCAGATAACTTAAGTAGTTGTCAGACTATTACGAAAGATATTATTAGTTTAGTCCTTTTACTAATATTAAAAATAAAAAATTTCATGAAAAAAATAAAGGAGGCCCACTTGTCCCTTTTTTAATTGGAAACCTATTAGGCATTTTTAACTCATTTTTCCAGTTCCTAGCATAACAAAGTATGTTTTCTATATATAGAATTTAGAATTATTTATTTCTAGATTATTTTATGCACTTGTATATATAAAGAACTGGGTTTAGATCAATCAATCAGAAAAATTCCCCAAAATCGCCTTCTCTTTCAATTTCTACATAGTAGCAGCAAATAACAATTAAGAGATAATATCTCATATGATCACTCACTTTTCTTTTGGAAAATCATTCAATTTTGAATTTTAATTCAAAAGTCACTCAATTATAAGGGGTCGTTTGGTAGAGTGTATTAGATAATATAATGCATGCATTAGGTGTGTGTATTAGTAGTACCTTGTTTGGTACACTTTTTCATGCCATGTATAACTAATGCAAGCATTAGTTATACACTCTATTGTGTATTAACTTGTGTATTACTAATACCAAGGAATTTTAGGTATTAGTAATACATAGCATTTTAACACTTCCATTAGATTAAATAATTACAAAACTACCCTTAAAGACTTTCCATTTTCTTTGTTGTCATAAGTTTTTGTTTTTATTTTGATTTGCTTTTTGGTGTCTTTTAATTTTTTGGTGTCTTAATAGGCTTTATGACCTCTTAAGTATCTTTTTTTTTTTGAAAAAAAAATCAATTTCAATATAATTTAATAATTTTTTTTACTATTGTGACGATAAATTTGATAAAAAAAATTATTTGCCAACTTTCCACAAAAATATTTTGACGCAATAGTACAACTATTTAATATTATTTTTGAAAAAAAAGAAGAAGAAGAGTTAATGATGTTTTAGCAAAGAATTTTTTTTGATGTTTTAGCAAAGAACTTTTTTGCAAAGGAAGTGTACATATAAATAAAGTGTGAAGGGTATATGTGTAAACATATATTTTTTAATAGAAATAATGCAAGATTTGTTATTTCTAATACATCAAACCAAACAATGTATAAGAAATAATGCTTGCATAACAAATGCAAGCACAACTATAGAAAATCACTTAACCTATTTAATTAATTTTTAATTAAAATTTTCTGATATGATTTTTCTTTTAAGAAATAAAAAAATATCCATTTAAATCATTTGATGATCCGTAAGTTTATTCAAAAACATGTTTTCGAGTTCTGTTTATTTTTGGAATTAATGGATGAAATTTTGGGCATTCATAATCAAAACTTCCTCTACCTTGAGTGACATTGCAGAAAGGGCGCTAACTATCCCAATGACGGCTATTTTGAATAAAGTGGTTCGAGTGACATTTTTTCCGGCGAATCAATTTAAAAGGCTAATCTGGAAACGAATTTGAGATTTTCTTTTTAGAAAAATAAAATTTGTAATGAGAAAAATCATGTGGCATTTTTATCTGAGGTGGATAGTGATGTGGATTGCACATCAGCGCGATTGATAGACGTACGTTGTTAGAGGAATTTAAAATAACGTGTTTTAATAATTTTAAGTATTCACTTGGCATAAAGTGATAAGTAAAAGAATTCAAATCAAGTATTAAGGATCTTTCAGATTATTCCCCCATAAATTAATTATTGAGACTTTTGCTAATTGATACCACTGGGACTAAATTCAGCAGCCAAACGAAATCGAATACATTTATTCTTGATCAACTCCATCCTTTGAAAATAAAAAGAAAACATTTATTTGAATCTAAAATTACATAAAAGCACAACCCCTTTTTTGTTTTACCATCAAGGTTTGGATGTAAAGTTGAAGTTGGCACATGTTGTTTGACCAAATAAGAGTGAAGAAGTAAAACCCAACTTTTTGTTAGCAATGTCAAATTGCAAAAGGTTGTCTTCAATTTGATGTGCTCCAATGACTATAGAAGTTGTTGGTTCAAAGTCAACTCCTCCATCCACAAATCCAAGACAGAGCACATCATTATTCACCGCCACCATAGAATTCGCACCCCAAATAGTCCATGAAGTTGTAGCATTTTTGTTTCCCAACACTAGTTCAATAGGTGGAACACCAGGGCCAACACGAGTACTTCCCAAGCTTGTTCTACTATAGCACACTTTAAAAGGAGCCACGGGTTTCACCCTTGGAACCTTAGATAGTGCTTTAACAAATGCCTTTGTTAAAGCATTGTAAATTGAAGTCTCTAATTTTGTGTAAGGATCAACCGTACTAATTTTTGTTCCACCTTTTCCATCTTTGGTTATGTTCAACAATGTGGTGTTTATTGGCACAACATTACCATTTATTTTGATTGATGTCACTCCAATGAAATAATCCGTTGAAGGCTCCCCTTCAAAATATGACCCCGATGTACTAACAGGGTTTTTGAGAAGTGGAGTGTAAACAAGTCTCTTTGAGACATCCATTCCAGGAAGAAAAACATAAGGACTATCACCAAAGAAGATAACACCACGAGAGGTTGTGGATGAAGTCAAGCATATAGCGAATTTTCGAGGTACACTAAAAGCATTAGACAATTGAGTAGGAAATCCTACATAACCATTCCCAAGTCCAAGAATCCCTTTAACTCCCTTTGCTAGTCCTTCAAGAAGAGAATGAGGAGCACAATCAAAAACTACTCCATTTGTTGATAAGTATTTACTAGGATTCGAGCCATCGGTTGATTGAAGTGAAAGGACATCTTGAGCAAGTTCACCACCCGTGCTAGTACGAATAAAGGGGTTATAAGGAATATGTGAACAAGTGTTATTATTGCACCCTGGTGAAGGAGGACCTACACATGATTCAACACATGCACCTGATAAAGAACGTTTACAAGGGATGGAACTACAAGGGACAGGTTTATAAGATGAACTAACATAACCTTTTTCACAATCAACCCATAAAAATCGTTGACCAAGATCGATCGTAAGTTTGACTGGGACAA